>JADBJO010021387.1:0-29641 GCA_016801955.1 Conus betulinus
GAGAAGCACTTCATATTACAGGTCATATATTTACTAAGTCGTCCACGTCTGTATTTTCACTGCAGAAAATATCTACACTCAGTGCCCATACGGTCGCCGGCGACCTTATGGGCAACTGGCGACCGTACGGGCACCGAAGTCCCTGCCCATATGGTCGCCGGCGACTATGGGCCGGCGACCATATGTGTACCAACAGGGGTCAAGGTCTGGCGCAGATGCAACGCGCGGGGCTGCGGACGAGGCGGCATTTGATTCAACACCATACCCGCGGCGCGAGAGACAAGCGGTCACAGGTGGTAAACAAGGTCAAGACAGAGTTAGCCTAGTAAAGGGGGAAAGGGAGAGAGAGGACAGGAGGGGGGGGGGGGGGCTGGGGGGGAGACGGAGCGGATGCGCCGAACTTCAGGGCGCCCGGCTCGTGGCAAACAACTCTGTACGGAACAGTGCAGATCCACTGCAATAGTACAGCGTTGACGGACAGCGAGGAGGGGGGCAGAGCTGGGGGGGAGGAGAGAGAGAAGGGAGGACAACGCAAAACAAATAAAGCTTTACGTTCACACACCAGTAGCACGAAGGCACCCAGTAAAACAACAAGTAGCACACGCACGAATCCAACTATGTAGGAAAGTAAAAGTAAGAAATGAGGGGTAGGCCACAGCCATACACAGGGACCACAGACTACATGAACTCGAGATAACAATGAAAAGACAACAGAATACGACATGAGTGCTGGAACGAGAGAGGGAGAGAGTGGGAATGAAAGAAGAAAGGAAGACGAGAGTGGAAAAAGAAACCTATCCTTTGCATGTTGGAATGTGGGGGGATTATTAGATAAATGAACGGAACTAGACTTTTTAGAATTTATCACATCTTTTGATCTGTGCTGTTTAACAGAAACATTTACTTCTAATTTTTTCGATTTCGAATTAAATTTCCAGGGCTTTTTGCAGTTACATTGTCCAGCTGTGAAATTTACTAGAATGGGAAGACCCTCAGGGAGAACAATCCTGCTGATAAAAAAGAGTTGTTATCTGAATATGTCCAACTGATAAATACTGACATGGAAAATGCACACTCTGTGTAAAGTTAATGAAAAGTCTATCACATTGTGAAAAAGACATTTTGTTTTTAGGTACATATCTACAAAGTTCGACGATGCATACACGTTTTACTCCGAAAGGGGTAACAGTATTATATATTACTATATATGTTTTGTTGAACTGTTAGAAAATGTGAACAAGTGTTAGATAGCAGAGAGAATTGAAGCTCAGCACATGCCCATTATGATGGAATTACAAAGCACACTGTCTAACGCACAAGAGAATGAGGGCAAGAAATCTTACGTGAAGAAACTAAAGTGGGATCCCACAAAACAACAGCAGTATGTCCAGTTCATAGAATCAGAAGAGGCAAAACAAACAATGGAGCAAATAACAGAAGAAATAGAAAGAGATGTAGACACGAGTATAGACAGATTTAATAAGCTATTAAAAGAGGCAGGGAAAGACATGTATAAAACAATAGGCATTGGAGGAAAATATAAGATACAAACAGCTGGTATGACAAAAAAAAAAAGTCAAATCAAAAAGAAAGAAGCAAAACAAGCACTCAATAGACAGACACAGACGAAAAAGGACAAAAACCCAACCATTTATGAAGAAAGGAGAGTGGCATGCAAGAACAAAAGAGCAGTATACACAGAAACAATTAGAGAAAAAAAAACAGTATAAAAAGCAAACATACGACACACTAGTACAAAATCGCAAGGACAGACAAATGTTCTGGAGTACCATAAAAAGTGTTAGAAGAAAGGAGAACACATTACATCTCTATTAATATACACAGTGGAAAGCGCATTTCGAAAGCATCTTGAATCCACAAGACGCAGGAATACTAAACGATAGAGAAGAAGGACCACAAGAAGAAGAAGAAGTATAAACGAAATTCATGTACAAGAATTAGACGAAGAGATAACCAAAAACCAAGATCAGCTACAGAGAAATTTTAAAAAGGCAAATCACCAGGCATTGATGAAATCCCTTCTGAATTTCTCAAAATTGTAGGACAAAATATAGTGCCATTCTTAACGAAACTATTTAATAAGTTTATATCAGATAGCTACTTCCCCGTAGAATGGTCAAGGGCGGTGATCATACCACTACACAAGAAGGGAGATAGACAGAATCCAGGAAACTATAGAGGAATATCCTTATTATGCATCATAAGCAGAATTACACACAGCAATATTAAACAGAAGACTATATGATTGGGCAGGAGCAGAAAATAAAATTAGCAAAGAACAGGCAGGCTTCATAGGCCGTGGGCCCAGTAGGGAAACCCTTCACCCCCCCCCCCCCCTTGGGATTTTTGAAGACAGTGTGTTTTAGGTAGCTCACTATATGCCTTTTCAATTTCTGCTTGTCTGCAAGATGAAAGACTCTGCGTTTAAGGTTGAGAGATATAATGCACGAGGAGCCTACGTTACGCGGCGCAAAATACAACACATACGAAAGCACCTTTAAAAAATAAAAACAAAAGTGATCAGTTTATCATGAAAGCTAACATGATTCCTTTTCAGCATCTGACTTAGCAAAATAATCAAAATTTGCATTCAATGATGAATTGATATGGTACATAAGCACGGAATGTCGTGCCACACAGCTAGTATACAAGGTATGAGAATCAGTTAACTTAAGAAAACAAACATGACCAATATATTGATCAACAAACTTCTGTGTCACACCATAGATCATTAGCAGTTGCTGTTATTGTCAGTGTCACACAAAGATTTCTCATCCTGACTGCACTGAATTTCAGGCGGCTGAATCAACTCTAACTATCAGCTTCAAAGATGAAGTCATCAAGAGCTTCAGAGTCGGGGAACTCTTCATCACCCTCTTCCTGCTGGGGCTGCTCCACTAGTTCTTCTTCATCCCCCTCTCTGCTGGGGCTGCTCCCCTAGTTCTTCATCACCCTCTTCCTGCTGGGGCTGCTCCACTAGGATTTCCACTAGTTCTTGTGGCATGAAAAAGCCATCTGTCCACTGGATTTCCAGTTTCTTATCCACAACATGCCAACCATTGCCGTCTGCTTGACGAATGGCTGCAGTTGCCTTGTCTGCTTCATTCCAGACAGCGCCTGGAAGTTGGCTCTTTTGACATGCATTCTCAATGAGTCTCTGCATGGTGGGAGCAGGCTCATGTCCACTCCGTTGTAGGTGTCCAACAGGACTGATGGAGTAAGTTCCAAAGCGTTCGAGAAACTTCTGGTGCCTCAGTTTGTTTATATCAGTCATGGACCTCCCTCCATACAGAAGGCATGTGAACTGCTCAAGTTTTGCAAATAACTGAGCTGGAATTTCAGTAGATTTTCCCAACTGGCTGAAAGTGGCAAGGAACTCTGGATGTTGCTTTAAGAGTCTGAGAGCCACCAGCTTTCCTTTCTTCACAAAAGCACGGGTCGTGTCACACCCTGTAAAGGAATGCAATGCCGGAAGCACAGAACAGACTTCAGCCCCAGTCTCTGTGATCACTCTTTTCAGATCAATTAGTCGTCTTTTGTTGCCAACACCAGTGTCAAAAAAGATTCTTTGCTTGATGCTCTGTGAGAACTTCAGCAGAAGAACAAACACATCTGTGTCTGGAGATCTGACAGTGATTGTTGCATCACTTGCTGACCTGGCAGCAATATGAAAGCAGTGCAGAATGAGTTTTTGTATCTGCTTCCTCATGAGTGGACTTCAGCTCCTCCACTTCTTCTGAGAGTGTATTCTGTCCATTGACACTTGTGAGACGAACACATGTTTCCCCACAGGAGTAGAAGATCGGTCTGTTACAGAGTTTTGGAGCGTACTTGTCTTGTTTCCATTCCTTCAGGAAAAATCTTGTGACATTCATTTTGTTCTCATCATTTGATAAGAACCCTTTCCATTCTCTGGGCACTTTCGTTGAAGATCCTTTGATCAAGTGGGTCTTTGCTGTTCCTCTTCTTGCTCTCTCAATGCTCTTGATTGATCGAGGAAAGTAGGAATCTGTGACAAAGTCCACACGTGGCACCTTGGCGAGTTGTTCAAAGAGGCTCTCAGCCAGTTCCCCGAATGTACTTGGCAAAGCTACCTGTGCATGAAACAGGGCATTTCCATCAATGACGCAGTTATTGGCTGCTTGATCAGGTCTTTCATTACAGTGGGAATTAGCTTCCAGGAAGAGGAGCAGTGTGGATTTGTCTGTCTTTGCAGGAGTCCCATCAGCTGTTGCTAGCGCCCATGGCACTGGACCCAGGGGAAACTTGAGCACTCTTTCCAGACTGACCTGATGTTCTAATGCAAGAAGAACAAGCTGGCAAAACACGTTTCGTTCAGCTGTAACTTGCTTGGACTTCTTTGCTTTTGCTGATGAAACTTTAACAGACTGGGCAATCTTTGAAAATGTCTTCAGGTTGAGTTTTCTTGATTGGGTCATTGAAACTCTTAGTTTTTGCCACAAGTCTCTCCTGCACAAATGCTTGGTATGCTTCTTTCCCAACTTTGTCAGCATTGAGAAGGTCGTCCCCGACGTCTTTTGGTGCTGGTGCTCCTGAAGACAGACAGTAGAGCACAGCCTTGTCAACAACATCAAAGGGGTTGATGAAGTTGGTGATTGCCTGCATCACATTGTTTGTGTCCTGATCACTTTTCACAATCTCTGATGATCTCAGGTCTTTGTGTGATGAGTAGTCTTGGCTGTCCATGTTAGCCATTTCCAGTGCAGCCTGTTGATACCTTCCTCTCTGACGTGTCTCGTTGTGCACCATCTGTAGTATGCAGCATGGTTTCTGCTGAAGCCAACGATGCCACTTTGTGACTTGGCATGTCGGTTTACTGTCTGTTCGATGGTGATGTCTACTGCATTTCTGGAAGAGGGAACAGCTGATCTGTTGACAGTGAATCCGCTGTTTTGAAGAAGTTGTTCTGCTCCAGGATGGGATGTAGGCAGATTCAGCATAGACTGCAAGTACACTGCTGTGTACCTGGCATAGTTCTGATGATCATAGCTGAAAAAATAGACTGCACATGTTCTCCAAAGTTGTAAGGTGAAGAGTCCAGTTGTTTTCTTTGGTGGCTCTTTGAAGCTGAAGAATGTGCCAAACTCTGTCCATGTAGTTCAACCAAAACTGGGCTGTTTTTTTCCAAGTTCTCCTTGTCTGACTCGCTTTCTGAAGCGTGACATGCGGACAGTATCCTTTTGCAGCTGTCATTTGTGAGAGCTTCTGACAGTCTGTCTTCTGATGGATCCATGGAAAGGCGTAGAACCACTGCTCTTGCTTCTTCATCAAAAAAGTCCTTCTCTGACGATTCAAATGCCTGTAGAAGAAGACGTTCAAGAGCTTCCAAGACAAGTTTGTGAACTCTAAGAGCTCTGTTGTAGTGCTTGCCAGTCATGACTTTCTCTATTGACCCACTGGCACAAACACCTGACTCAACAAGAAATTTCTTCGAATCCACTGCACCTCAGGCTTTTTTCCCAAAGCACACATGTAGGCACAAGTGAGGTGGAATGCGCCCATTCTGATGATGATGTTACCAAACTCATGTGGGTTCTGCCACACAATGGAATAGGCTTTCTTTGCCACCGCCAGGTCAAATGTCACTATGGTATACTGCTGGCCCACCTGCTTGGAAGCTTCTTGCGATATGCGCAAGATATGCTGCACTGTTGCATTGTCAGTGATAGGAGCGAAGACAGGAGGCATATACTCCACTGTTGATTCGTTGGAGCTGCTTTGTGCACTGCTTGCTGTGAGAGAAACCCATCCAGCCCAAGATGGAACTGTCTGTGCACTATCCTTGGCCAGAGCCCTGCTGCACATCCACAGAAGGTCAGATGACTTTACAGATTCTTCCATGTGAGGTGCTTCTGTCAGTGTAACTGCTAAATTCGGTTCCCATTTGCTCTTTGCAAAGCACGGCTCAAGCACTGTTGATCTGCTTGCGACTGATCGATCTTTAGTTCTAGGTAAAGAAGCAGGAATTTCAGCCAAGGCATCTGCACTGCCCTCTGCAACCTCCTGAATAATCAGTCCATGAGCAGTGTGTGTTGTGCCTGTGCCAGATGGGGGTCTCTTCATTCAAATCAAAATTGTCCCAACACAGATGTGTGACCACATTCCTGTCTGGTCTGATTGATGGGGGAAGAACTGTCTCTCTGTCATCAATGTCCCTTGCAGATTGCTGTTTCCAGCTCTAAGATGCACGAGTAGGAAGCACACAGTTTCCGAAGCGATGGATCAAGTGACACTTCAGCACTCCCTGTGAGGTGCCGAAGTGTCATGCCAAGAAGAAGATGCTTTGGCATCAGCCACTGACCTCTTGATGCAGCCTGACAAAGGTCTTGGGAAAAGGACTTGGCCAATCTTTGATTTCTTTCTGATGACTCCTGCCCTTTCTTTCCTGTAATGAGTACTGAAATAAACTCTTGGAGGTAAGGTGGTGGACTGATAGCATCACTCAGCAGAAAACTGGCTGAGGGAGGCCAGGGCATTGGCCGGGCTTCTTGCTGAGCACAGTGAATGATCCTGCGGAGAACTAGAGCTGCTTCCTCCAGCCTCTTGGAATCAGAGGCAGCAGTCTCAAACGCTGTCTCAACTGCTTGACCTTTGGGAACAACTGATGAATAGACGAGTTCACTTCTGTAATTAGGTTGCCAGAACTGTATTTGGTTGCCAAATTCTTTTTCCAGCTTGGACTTTAGCTTGCCTGTTCTGTAATTTTCATTGTAATGCTGGGTGTATTTTTTCAAGCATGTATTGCTGATATTTTTTCTTTAACATGGTCATCCGTTCTACATTGCTTCCTTCAATAATGCTGTCCTTCACATATTGAACAATATGGTAGAATGCAGCTTTGTGTGCAGCTTGCTGTTCAACGGTTTGAAAATCTTTGATGGTTCTCTGGTTCCTATCATCC
Organism: Conus betulinus; assembly: GCA_016801955.1. Classification (NCBI taxonomy): domain Eukaryota; kingdom Metazoa; phylum Mollusca; class Gastropoda; order Neogastropoda; family Conidae; genus Conus; species Conus betulinus. Next base: position 6,944 of record JADBJO010021387.1, read on the forward strand.
TCTCTAGTGTAATCTTTACGACAAGAGCTGTGATAATGTGCTTCTCGAGCAACCAAGTCAATGTCTTGCACCTTCAAAAGAATGTTTTGGTCTTGTTTTCTCTGGGCTGCTTCTTTAATAGAGTCCTCAGCTGTTTTTGTGACACATTTGACCAACCTTTCAACATGTTTTTTCTTTGTAATACGATTCTTATCACAAAAAAGGCATTTGTCAGCAGGCAACAACACTCTCTGGTCGCCGTTGGGTTTGTTGCTCTTGTTTTTCTTTGAGGAACTTGGTTCTCCCTCCTCGGGTGGATGCTTTCGTTTCAAAAGTCTGGAGATATTTGTAAAATTAGTGTAGTGTAACACCACCTGTGATAACCCTGTTGATGCGGAAGGTATTCATCTGGTATCTGGGAACAAATGTCAGTCAACCGTTCACTTTCACTGCCATGTTTTTTTCTGACCTCAGCTGCCTCTTTGATTTTCCTGAAGCCACACTCAGAAAGCTGTCTTACTTTGCAGTCTCTTTTATTCTGCTGAAAGTGAATGATGCAGACTGGACCCACAGTCTTCGTTTTTTCTTTCCGGAAGCCCTGCCGGATTTCAGTGTCAGAGGTTTCTCATCTGCCATAACTGGATGCAGGTGAGATCACTGCAACACACTACAGAAACCCGAATTAGAATGCTATCAAACTGATAAAAAGGTTGAATTTGTAGAAATTGTTCTTTTTTCTTATTAAAACAGCCAATTATAAAGAGACAATGTCAGTACGATGTAAACCGTGGACAGTGCGATGAGGTTCGGAGGGTGCACGTACTAGAACTGGTCCTACAGACACAAACAGCAGCTGCTGACTTGCAGACAACCTGATTCGTGTAGTAAAATGGTCAAGCCATTGAGCCATTATCATGTACAAAAATCCCTAGGGGGGGGGAAGGGGGGGTATAGGCCAGCTCATGGCCTATCAGGAAAGATTTCTCGACAGTAGACCATATTTTCACACTAACATCTATGATAAGAAACTGCCTATACGGCAGAAGAATAAGTTATATGTAGCTTCATTAATTATCAGAAAGCGTTTGATACAGTAAAGAGAGAAAAACTTTGGGAAATCCTACAGAAACACAAAATATCTACGAAGATGCTTAACATACTAAAAGCTATCTATAAAAACAGTACAAGAATGTGTAAGACATGGAACTGAACTAACAGAATTCTATGAATGTCCCGCTGGAGTGAAACAACGGTGTTTACTGTCCCCCCTAATCTTTTCATTACTAATTACAGAAGTTGCAGACAATGTCACAGCTAAAGGAAGACACGGATATCAATTCTTACCCGGAAAGGCAGAAATATTTTCACTTCTATTCGCTGATGACATAGCTTTAATAGCAAGAACACCAGCAGGTCTGCAAAACCAAATTAAGAACCTACAGGAAGCCTCGGACCGCATTGGACTAAAGGTTGGTCTTCAAAAAACAGAAATTATGGTCTTTAGAAAAGGAGGATACCTTTGCAGACTAGATAGATGGAACTACAAAGGGGAAGAAATTGAGGTAGTAAACAGCTACAAATACTTAGGCTTCACCCTAACGACTAAACTCTCAGTAGATATTTCATCTTCAGAATATGCAGGAAGGGCGAAAGAGACAATAGGTGAAATAAATGAAAACGATGTATAGCTTAGGACACTTAGATATAAATATATTTTTAAGCTATTTGATACACAGGTCAAGCCTCTGTTACTGTACGCAGCAGAAGTATGGGGTTTGACTCGTTATTCAGCGGTGGAAAATATACATCTATTCGCATGTAAAAGATACATGGGGGTAGGGAAGAAAACGCCAAACAACTTAGTGTACGGAGAACTAGGTAGATATCCGATGAGTATAGATAGTTCAATAAAAGCAATCAGATATTGGTTCAAATTAATGAAGTTGAGTCCAGACAGGATACCTAGACAAGCATACGAAATCGAGAGAGAGAGAAAAAAAAAAAACAGAAATAGACAAACCACAGAACTGGGCACTGGAAATTAAACGCTGCTTGGATATGTATGGCTTCTCTGGAGTTTGATTGAACGAAGGCGTAGGAAACGAGCAAAGATCTATCATAACACTAAAACAAAGAATCAATAGTGAACGATTTACAACATATCAACTTTTAAAACTATACACACCAAACTGAAGAATACTTTCGCGCATCACAATCGCGAAGTTCAGAAAAGCATTGACGAGACTACGATTAGGAATATAACGAACTGCATGGCAGTAAAAAAAATATACAGATAATCAAGCTATAACAAAATGCCCCTTCTGCCAACAGTTGAAACAGAAATGCACTTCTTAATGTGGTGTCCAAATTACAGGCAATTACGAACAAAATACATTTTCAAACACTTCAGTAATAGAAATGCAGTCACATAGGAAAGTCTGCTACAAAACGATAACACTGAAACCATAAGAGATTATTGCAATATACATCTTCTATGCCTTAAAAACCAGAGAAACCCATATGCAATAGTAATACTGACGATATAGGAAGAATAGAAATTCTAATCAGAATACAAATGTGTTACAATCAACGTTTCAATCAAATTTTTTGTCATGTTGAAATGTATGTTGCGTACTCCTGTGGACGGATCGAGGGCCCCACAATAAATGGCGCGGCGTGAAAGCGCGCGTCAAGAGTCTCTCTCTCTCTCTCTCTCTCTCTCTCTCTCACGGGGAGGTGTGTGGCAAGCAGTCATATTGAGTGGCAAGCAGTCATACTGAGTGGCAAGCAGTCATATTGAGTGGACATGCTTTCTCCGGTGCTCCCTTTCATGCAAGTGTTTATATATCTGTGAACTGTTCTTTTAACTTGGCGTGGTCTCGCATCCCGCAAACTATGCCGTCAGCTTCCTTGGATTTGCGACATGTTTTTGTGGTGAAAGTAAATATGAAATGAGGCGAGAACAGTAAAAAATAAGCAACAAATAAGTAGGGTAAGGGCAACTCTTGCTCCCACAAGGAAGCAAATACACGCCCTTAACTCCAAAGGAATGCTGCTTACAACACCGAATCGTCTAGCATATATGACAGCGCAGAGCCCCCACAACAAACAAGGAAACATCTGTTCGGTGTTCCAAGATTTTTCCATGTCAGTGATCAATGTGCTTCCATCAGCGCTGAGTAGAAGGGGTGATTCTGCTGGTGTTGGTCCATGCATTTCTTTCAAGGCATCATAAAGGTTCTTCATGTCATGCCTGTCAGCATATCCTTGGATCTCGTCAGCTTTGGTGCTCAGCCACATGCATCTTTCAGTGTGTTTCCTTGAACTGTTCTACGTATGTTTTTGAACCCATCTTTTGTTGGAGGTGGACTTGGTGTCACTGAGGTGATCCTTGTGCAGAAGATGTGTATCATACAGTGGCTTCTCTGTCTGTTCTACATGGTCTAAAGTGATGCATAAGTTTTCCCAATTGTCACAAGTATATTGCATCTAAAACTTTTCACGATTTGACAAGGAATAGTTCTTAAATGGCAATCTCTTTCCTTTGTCTATCAATTTGCAAATCCTTGTGATGCCCTTAAAATCTGATATAGTAACTTTCGCATGTGTAAGATATCCTCCATCCAAAACTGTTCATGTACCCCCCTCCCCCCCACCTCCCATCCCCCCTCTCCCCCTTTACCAAACATGACGAACAATAATGATCAAGCCATGGACTTAAAAGGCTCAGTTTTGGCGCGTGGGAAATATACAGAATTTAAAAAGAAAGGTCCTAATAGCATTTTTAGAGGAGAAACATGCTCTTAGATAAAAGCTGATAAGAAACGCTGGATTTAAGTTTGAATTAAAGGTGACACGTCATATATGTTGAAAATTAAAAACAAAGAAAATCCATAAAAACAAAACCAACATGTTACTGTGGACTTTCCCCGGTTATCCCAAATGCATGATTGGAGGTATAATCAATTTGGCCATAACTAGCATATCAAGAAACTCTAAAATAGCCCAGTTGGGGGTAGGCAAGGCAAAAATGAAATTAAAAAACAACAAAACAATGGCTTCTTCTACCCCCCCCCCCCCCCCCCCCCCCCCCAAATAATATAAAGAAAGAAAAGTAAGTTTTGATATGAAAAGAATGCCTCAGGAGTCTGACGTAGACTCTGAAACCGAAACAGGAAGAATGACTGGATTTTGGTCTCCATGGCTGATTGTCGAGAGTGCAGAACAGGACAAACCGATTTCCGCGTTAAGCCGATTCGCTGTTTGGAAAGGCTTCCATGGAATAGCAGGAGAGCCACAGTCAATAAAGAGACTAAGGAATGGCACCTTCCTTGTCCAGTGCAAATCTAAGAGACAGTCGAAGCGGCTGCTGAGAGCCACAAAACTGGTAGACAGAGAGATCTGGCTCACTCCCCATAAACAGTTGAATTCATCCAAGAGATTCATTCGATGCCCGGATCTCAGGCGTTTCAGAGACTGAGATGAAAACTGAACTCGCTTCACGGGGTGTCATTGACGTGCATAGGGAGACAGTTCTCAAAGGTACAGAAAGAGTGCCCACCAACACCCTCTTTCTGACATTGTGTACCCCTTCATTGCCTCAAGTCGTCAAAGCTGTTATTTGAATGTGCGTATTTAACTTTACATTCTGTTTCCGATGTGATGCCAGAAATTTGGGCACATCAAAGATCGCTGTTCTCTACAAGAGGTGTGTGTGTCTCTTGCTGCAAAGCAACCCATGATGGGCCGCGTGAAGATTTCGGCCCATTGTACAAACTGCGATGGCGACCACCCCTCCTCTTCACACAACTTCCTAGTTTCGATTCAGGAAGCAAACATCCAAAAGGTGAAAATAGAAAATAAAAGTTCACTTTTGAGGCACTCAAGTATGTCCATGGTAGTCAGCCTACATCAGTTTCTTCGTACGCCTCGGCTGTGAAGAAAGTTTCTACACGTTCTGTTTGTTCAAACCAATGTGCTTCTTTTTTTTCTTAAACATTGCAAGAAAAAGAGTTTAGCCCCAGTGGAGGCAAATCCACCACCTCCGAATTCAAAGTGGAAGTCCTTGGCAGGGGAAATAAATCTGTCACTTCTAAGACTGCTCAGCTGTCTAATCCATCTGGTGCTGGGCGGATTAAAAAAAAAAAAAAAAAAGCAAAAAAAAAAAAAAAAAAAAACAGAAAAAAAAACAAACAAACAACTTTGGAGAGCTATGTCCATGCGGGCAGGTGAGTCCCAACCAAGTGTAGAGATGGCGGAGATTAAAAGGCGACGTTCACAGTCTTCAAAACCTAAGCCATCTCCACCTGTGGGCAGGTCTGCCAGCTGGAGAACGAAACAAACCTGTCCATCTTGAAAACAAATATGCTCCATAAGATACAGACAGTGATTCAGAGATGAACTGATTTCTCTCCTGTTTGTCCTCTGCACCATGGATATGGATAGTACATTCTGGGGGCCGGAATAGCTCAGTTGGTTGAGCGCCGGACTCAGGTGATCCTGGGTTTGCGGGTTCGAATCTCCGCAGGCCGTTTCGGCACAGGGGGATTTTTCTCTCAGAGCTAAATTGGTTCTGACTCCATTTCCCATACAATCCTTCGAATGAAACTATAAAGCAAGGTTCCTAGTGTGAATGCACGCAAAGCATCTTGCACACACGTCAAATCCCATCACCAACTTTCGGAAGAGAAGGCCAGTTTGGCCGTTGGTATAGGTGACACGTTACACACAGCATGCACCCTGCGGAAGAAATGGAAAAAAATGAAGGAAGGAAGGAAACTGATTGAACAATATTGAATGATATCAAATGGATGACACGGGAAATGACCGAATGAAGCGCCAGCTGGCAGCTCTTCAGTCGGCACTACCCAGGTATGCAGCCCGTTGTGCAAACGAGTGTGGATGATAGCGCTTATAGCTTGGTCTCTAGCCGAGAATAGGCGCTATATAAGAATTCATTATAATAATATAATAATTAATCCATATTTTTCTGGCTTCAGGGTTCTCCAGAAACCTGCACACCCTTCCCTCTTATCCACAAAGCTTTGCTGTTTAGTCCTGTTGCTCTTACTACCCCTCTTCTGGCAGTAGCTCCAAGTGCAAGAGTCACTCTTCATAAAACTATTACAGTTTCCTCATTATATCTACCACCTTCTGTATTGGTTTGACATCAGGAACGGACCTTTGTCAGTCTGATTGAAGAACTTTCTCAGCCTTGTTTGCTATTAGATGACTTTAATGGTCGTAATCCCCTTGGTATTATGAATATCTAATCCAGAAGTCTGCTTCTTAAAGATGTCTTTTCAGAGTTGGATTTGTGTTGTCTTGAGTGATGGGTCTCTAAATTGCCTCCATTCTTCTACTGGTACACTTTCCCGTTTAGATTTGTTAATATGTGACCCCTCGCTAGTCCTGGGATATGGTGGTCTGTTTATGACGATCTGCATGGAAGTGACCATTTTCCGGTTCTGTTAAAATCCATAACAACCGAGAAGGACTCTGTTCTGGAATACCTTTGTTATAAAAAGACTAATTAGAATCTTTTCCTTTTGCTGCAAATATTTCAATGTTGCTCCAGGAAACTGACTTTCTTCAAAGTTAAGACCCAGCAGAATGTCTGACTAATACTTTGATTAAGTCTGCAAAAATCTGTATTCTGATGTCTTGCAATAAACTCCAACTACCTAAAACACCTTGGTTTAATTGTAACTGCAACAAATCTCAAGAGAATGCAAACGGGCTCAGTGTCAGATATTCTAAAGACCTTCAGCTCCCGACGCTCAAGCCCATCAAAAAATGTTGAGCCAGAACGAGACAGTCTTGTAACGTCAGTCTTGGAGAAACTTCTGCTCCAGGCTGACATCTAGGACATATAAAGAGAAAGTCTGGAACATCACCAAGAAAATCAAACAAAAGAATACAAACCCATCAGTTCATCACCTGAAACTTGCCAATGCTCTGATAACTGAAAAACAAGCTGTTGCAATCTGCTGGCTGTAGCAGTGTTGCGCCTATACTGGTTTCAGTACAAACGAGCAGACGACGTCCGTAGCCTATACATTGCGCATGACACGGAAGTGTTTTCCCATAATGTCTTGTTTAACTGTTCAGCTTCCTAGAAACAATACACAACCTTAACGAAGCTTCGTGTCAAGCCTTCTGACTTGAACATATGTATTTAGATACCCACCATAAATCACATGGTGAATGTATGTATTTAGATACCATCTATTACACTGGCCTCCACCATTCAACAGAGCTTAGCATTCTCATTTTTAAGAATCCAACAACTCAGAGAAAAGTCTTCCAGCAGCTTCACTTCAGACAACTCTGAAGTGTACAATCTACCTTTTTCTGTTGATGAACTCAGACAACTCTGAAGTGTACAATTACCTTTTTCAATTGATGAACTGTAATCAGCTCAGCAAGTCTGCAACGATTCTGCTCAAGGCCTGGATGGTATTCATTATTAGCTTTTGAAACATATCCAAGAGAGCTGTCTTCAGACCCTTCTAAAAGTCTGCAATTAAATCTGGACCACAGGGTGCTCTCCGCCCTCTTGGTGGAATTACTGTTCCTCGCTACATAGCATTATCAATCTACCATAATCACTATCATCACCATCAATATTATATTATACCATTAAACAGTAATTAAAAAACAAATTCCGTTGTTCTACTACACTCCAACCCCTCTGTTTGCTCCCGTTCTTGGTTTAGCCACTAATACTACAATTTTCATCGTCATTTTATCATCTAGAGTAACAGTACTCCTATTATCTAAATATTTTCATCATTATCACTATCATCACTATTATTGCTATTGTTATCATCATTATTATTTTTGTCGTCATAAGCATTTCAACTCCCATGGTCCCCTTCCCTACGGCCTCATTTTCATTCAACAACCATTTTGCGTCTGAAGATAAATGGTTGCTCGTTCTTCGTTTCCATTGTCCTAAATGTTGTGTGTTTTTGCCTGAAGAAGACCAAAGAGGTCGAAATGCATTGTGTTTTTCCTGTAATCTGTTTGTCTGTTTTGTCGCGGAAATAATATCTTTCCCTTTGAAAATGAACATGTGGTTGTTATATATATATATATATATTTTTTTAATCTGGAAAAAAGCATATGATACCAATTGGAATTTTGTATTTCTCATGGATCTTCATGAACTTGGTTTTGGTCGTCATCTGCGGTATCTATTCAAACTTTCTCGCTGATAGGCAGAACTTTCCAAGTCTGTATTGGCACCACACTGTCTGACGTCCATGGGCAGAAGTTGGTGTACCTCAAGGGAGCTTTCCTTCTGCTTTTTTCAGTATAATGATATTGTCGATTCAGTAAACTGGGTTCCGAATCCTCTCTGTTTGATGATGACGTCAAATTCTATACAGTTGGAACCTCTTATGCCAGCATACATCGTCGACTCCAACTTTTTATGGATAAGATTCGACAGTTGGCAGAGGAAAATTGGTTTGCTTTTTCAAGCACCAAAACACAGCGCATCCATTTTCACAATTTCCGTCAGTTCTTTGCCGACCTCAGATTCGTCAGGACAGATCTACCATTCCAGCTGTGAAAGAAGCCAAATTTCTCTCTCTCTCTCTCTCTCTCTCTCTCTCTCTCTCTCTCTCTCTCTCTCTGTGTGTGTGTGTGTGTGTGTGTGTGTGTGTGTGTGTGTGTGTGTGTGTGTTTAATGAAAAACAGGACTTTAGAAGTCACATCCAACACTTAAAAACTGCTTGACAGAGAGCACTGAACATTCTGAGTGTTGTGGCACACAGAGATATCCCATCCACCATCAAGGGCTTCGACACTATTCGGGTGCATTCTGCACCATCCCTGTTTACAGCCTATATGCTGAGGCAAGAGAACCATCCCTCTTGAACCATTGGCTGAAACTTACCTTGAACTACTGTTTGAATCTCTCTTCTGAACCCCCAAACCCTACATATTATGACTGTGTTTTTTACCCCAAGTTTCAAAAGAAATTCGATGACCACCCCAGTTCCATCCTACCCTTTAAAATTCGTATTCTTCCCCAATGCAGATGTAGACCTTAGAGTGGTTTGTGATGTATCAAAGTTTGCGGATGACATACCATGGACTTTCTTTGCTCCATAGAGTCGGTTTTTGATTTAGCCTCGTTCCGTAAAGATTTCACTAGCTCCTTGGCGAACAAAATCCTTTTTCACCAAACTGTGTTCCAAGTTTCCATCCACCTTCAGAAGAATTCTCACAGACTGTACCAAATCTGAGGAGGGTGTTGCCTCTGCTGAGTATTGTGCAAAAGGTCCTCCTCAGAGATGTTCTTAACACATTTCTCACTGACAGCTCCATTTACGCTGCTGAGTTGACAGCCTTGGTTCTGGCTCTTGAAATGTCTCTAATTCAAAATAGAAAGATTCCCTCATTTTGTCAGACTGCCTGTCTGCTGTGGAGGCTGTTGCCAGCTGTAAACCTCAAGCACCCTCGGCTACTGAAATTATTCGAACTGTACACCTCCCTAAAATCACTTGGATACAACTTAGTTTTTGCTTGGGTTCTCAGCCACAAGGAAAGAGTTGAGCAGATTGTCTATCCCTCACACCAAACCCCAGGCTTGTGTCAAAAACCTCTGGCGAGAGGAATGGGACTTGCAGACAGAAAAGGCAAACTCTTTAAAATCCGTCCGAACCTGAAAGAATTTTTACCATGTTCCCAAGGCGGCCAATAAAGAAGAAACAGTGTTGTGCCGTTTGCATTCAGGCCACTCCTTTTACACCCTTTCTTATCTTTTAAACGGCGAAGAAGCTGTGTGGTGCATTCCATGTCATGTACCATTCACCGTGAAACATATTCATTTAGAGTGTTGAGACTTGCATAATTGAGACATAAACACTTTACAGCTGACTCATGAAAACCTTGTTCAGAGATGTCCCACGTAACATGGTCTTTGAGTTCCTGTTAAAAATTAACATTTTTCATCTGATCTAAGATTTTACGTAGGACGGATTTTTTACAAAATTCCCAGCATGTTTTTAGAATGTGTATTTCAAAGGGTGCGTGCGTGAATTATCTTTCCTTCTTTTTCTTCTTTTTTTTTTTTCTTAATGACTTGTAAGCTGACTTCAACGTGGTGACAGCCCTGATATGGCCCTCTGCGGTCGGCTGGGCTATAAGCAAGATTACCTTACCTTCACAATATTAAACAGTGAGATGATTGAGGAAGCTGATCATCACAAAGTTCTTGGTGTTATTGTAGACAATTACTTGTCATGGCCATACACATATTATGATGATCCGTAAGCTTTTTTTTTCAGATTTTTTCTCATCTTTCTAACTACAACAGTTCTGAACTAACACCATTGTGTCCATTTTTTTTCTTGTTTTATAAAATCTTATTTTACATATGCTTAGAAGATATGGGACTTGACCAGCGACAAGTGATCAAAACTGTTTTTCAGTCTTCATAGATGGGCTATTAAATTGATTCTTATGAAGTCTTCAAATGCTTTATTTTAATCGTAGTCAAAGTAGACTGACTACAAACGGAGATTTAAACAAGAACATAAACAGAATTATTGGGCCGTCAGAACAAGGAATAAACAAACTGCAAAACAAACGCAAGGCATGTCGACCTATTTGGTCTTCTTTAGGATGGATAAGTAACACTCAGAACAATAAGACCAAGAGATGATTAGACAGTCACTTATATCTTCGATCTGGATGATAAATTTGATCTTGAGTAAACAACTAAGGCTACAGAATGGAACTGAGGTTGAAGGGGAGAAGATACAGATTATAACAACAACAACAACAATGATAGTGATAACAACAACAACAACAGTAAAGTGTACCATTTAAGTTGTCCACAGGGATTTTGAACAGATCAGTTTTGGCTTTATTGATAAGCATGTCTTAGGTGTATCTTGATTGGTTGAGAGGGAAATTTTGCAGTTAGAGCCAAAGGTGCATTGCCATTCATTATCTGTAGATCAGTATTGCTTGAATGTACTGAAGTTTGTATGATAAGGGACACAAAATTTTGCTTGGTATAGTTCTGGGGTATTACTAAGACAATTTTTGTTATATACTAGCTTTGAAAGTTCACTTATGAACACTAAGTAACGGTTTCAGTGAATTAACACTACAAGAATGCATGTACGCGCATGTATACAGAGAAAAAAAAAAGAAAAAAGAACCAAGAACTGGCCCTTACGGCACAGCGAATATTTGTGGCAAAAATATGCAAAATTGATAGATAACTAGTTTTTTTTTTTCTGGAATAATTTGTAATCAGTGACGTTAAAGACTTTTGCAAAATCAATTAACAGAACCCTATGAATTGTAAATCATCTATGTTTGCTGTCTATTGATCAAAAGGTCTGTCAGTGTTGTGGCAAGAATGGCTGGCTCTAAATCCAGGCTGGTTGGGATGGCGTACTTCATGTTATGCAATAAGACACATTAAGTTTTTAATTAATATGGTTTTGAAATGGCTTAGTACAGACGAAATAGCTCTACAGTTTGAAGAATCTGCTTTCTATCTCCAGATTAAAAGAGTGGCATTAATGTGGCTGAAAGGAATTAGGAAAGTAAGCTTCATTAATACAAAGGTTGTATGAATACATTGATGAGTCCACCTAGTCCACGAGTGTCTCTCTGCTTTATATGTACACGATAAAAATAAACATCATACATGGGTGTATAGGAACAACTAATGCTGCTTTGGTATTTGTCTCATCGAAATTCTCTAGAAGTTGTAGTTCATTTACATTAAATCTATCGGTTTTTTTTTTTTTAACATGTTTGATCAGCAATATCAGAAAAAGAGGATTTAACCTGCCATTTCTATTTTACCACTTGCATTGTTGATGTTTTGATCCTAACAAACAATAGAGTTAATTGTATACAGACTCATGAATCATTCAAAAATTCACATCTAAGATAGCTTTTCAAAGTTCACGTGCGTTATTGTTTTAACTTGTACGGTATTCAATACAAAACCCATGGTCAGACAAACTCCATGTAATGATCAGCATGATCTAGATTCGGCACCTCCGTCTGGGACCACAATTCAAAACCTGGCCAAGCCCTCACTGTTTGTCGTCCTAAATAACTCTGTGTATGTGTGTGTGTGTGTGCGCGCGCGCGCGCGTGTATGTGTGTGTGTGTGTGTGTGTGTGTGAGAGAGAGAGAGAGAGAGAGAGAGAGAGAGAGAGAGAGAGAGAGAGAGAGAGAGAGAGATGCCATCATAATTCCCTCGTCCTCTTTCGTTTATCTATTTAAATACTACCCAAGACTAGAATCATCTATTAAATGGCAATACACCAATAAGCAGACAGACAGACAGACGGAGAGAGTTTAAGCTCTGGAGATGGCAGCAGCAGAGATAGGCAGAGATCCCTTGCCATCACCTCAATCACTGGATGGCACAGAGAGGAACCTGAACTGCCTGGTGTTATCCTTGGTTGGCAGTGACAGACACAGATCGGTCAGGCTGAATGTTTAACAGCACGGAGAGGATTGAACCTGAACTGCCTGGTGTTTATCACTGGTTGGTGGTGATATACAGATCGGCCAGGATGAACGTTTGACATGGAGCAGTTCATTTCATGATGGGATATAATAATTTTTAGGCTGCATATACGTAAGTATGCAACAACATACTTATGAGAAGATAAATGAATAATGATACTACTACTACTACTACTACTACTACTACTACTACTAATGATGATGATGATGATGATGATGATGATGATGATGATGATGATAATGACCGACGGTTGATGAAAGGAAAACAAGCAACAGGGATGATTATTTATTGCAGGCACAGAGTGTTCCAGAGGGTCCCTGGATTCCCTTTATTCAACGTATGTACCCCGATCTCCTTCGGGCAACCCATTTTTTTTTTCCCGCCCTTTTTCTTTAATCGGGTTCCTCACACTGTGGAAACTGTCGCTGGACAGACTGCTCTTGTCAGAAAAAATCCTCCCCAACCCCCACGTGGCTGGTCTCGGAAACAGAGACGTGTCAGCCCTTATCCACCACAATCATTCACATCATCACAGCCATCCACATCATCACAGCCATCCACATCATCACAGCCATCAATATCATCACAGTCCTCCTCACCAGCAGGCACAGTTTTCACAGACAATCCATCAGGCCTGCAGGACAAACACATCCAGGACACTGATCACCAGGATGATGAGGCGATGTACCAGTGTCTCCAGGCCCTGAGGGATATCAATGAGATGGGCATGATGGTCATATCTCAAATGAAGTTCACGAAATACCTGGACACAAAAATAACCCCCAGCAACACATCAACCCCGCTAACATCATCATTTCCCAACTCCCCTCTCTCACTCACCCGTCCTTTCCCCCCAACCTTATTGATAGGGAATGTGACATCATCATTCTCCACCGCGAGAATGGCATTCTGGCGGGTGAGGTCAAATCTGTTGGGGGATGGCAGGACTTCTCTAAAAAGACACTAGCAGAGCAAAATGAGATCATTGCCAGGGTTCTTATCACGAAGACTATAGTGCAACTTGACGAGCAGGAAAGCGCACTCAAGCACCTTGTACACGACATGGCTGGCGGCAACATCAGGGTGACAAAGGCGCCTCTTCTACCTAACATCACCTCAGCTCAGCTGACTGACTGCGGCAGTGAACAGCTCTCAGCAGCTCCAAGTGGTGAGTAGACATCATAGGCACAGCTTAGTGCTGAGAGACAAGACACATTCTTAGCTGACTGCAAATCAGATGACACATGGTAGCAGATCACATCTGCCATCTGTCTATGTACTAATTGTAATGATTTAGTTTGGCTCACAGTATCATGACCACAAGCTTATACACATTGAAACTGACGAAGATCTATACACTGTATAAACAAGACTGTGCATGCTGCAATTGATACGTTGTATCACTAACACAGGTATGTAAACATTGCTACACACAAAGATCTGTACACGTCATGTAAAGTGGGGTTGTGCCCACACTGACATTGGTTACAACAAATAAGTCTAAGTTGCAACACATGTTACACAACAGCATATGCAGCAGCTTGCACAGGTACATCTTTGCAGATTGCAAATTACATAGGCATGTACACACTGTTAGACGTGTCAGTACACATGGGCATCATAGTGGTATACACATGGTAAAGGATAAGTCTGCACACTGACACAGACCAGTACATACCAGAATCAGTGTACTACACACACTGTAACATACAGCTCTGTGCACACTGACATAGATCAGTACACACTACTGTCATTGTACTACACACACTGTAACAGCTTTGTGCACACTGACACAGATCAGTACACACCAATATTATTGTGACATACACACCACTACTGATAAGCCTATGTTCATTGTCTAAAACAGCTCTGATCTTCACGCTGACTGCTATCAGGGGAGTATTGTTTGCTGTGTGTCTGACACAGCTCTGATCTTCACGCTGACTGCTATCAGTGGAATATTGTTTGGTGTGTGTCTGTCACAGCTCTGATCTTCACGCTGACTGCTATCAGGGGAGTATTGTTTGCTGTGTGTCTGACACAGCTCTGATCTTCACGCTGACTGCTATCAGGGGAGTATTATTTGGTGTGTGTCTGACACAGCTCTGATCTTCACGCTGACTGCTATCAGTGGAATATTGTTTGGTGTGTGTGTCTGTCACAGCTCTGATCTTCACGCTGACAGCGAGAAACACCCTGCAGCTTTTTTATTTTTGTCGTCATCCATCTGTCGTGACGCATTTTCCTGAAGTATTGCGTCATTCTGTCGGATCGGCGTCTTTTTCTTCTCAGTCATGCAGTGTGTTTAAAGTGTCGTACTACCTGTGATGGGACTGATATTTTGGAAGAATATTTTTTTTCAACATGTTTTTATAATATTGCGATTTTAAAGCAGAGTGACACGGTATGCCTATCTGATCGACATGAACAAAAGACCTGTGTTACCTGTGGTCACTTCGGTCTCCAACTGGACGTCAGCTGCTGTCATGTGTCCTGTCTGTGATTTACATTCCTTTGATCTTCTTGGATGTGACATAAAGAGGACAGAAGGAGTGTGATACTTTCAGCTCCTCCCTTTGATCTCTCTTCACCTCCATGCACACTGTCAATCAGCGTTGGTATCATTGGCCTGTCTTCACCTTCATGAACATTGACAATCAGCGTTGTTGTCATTGGCCTGTCTTCACCTTCATGCACATTGACAATTAGCGTTGTTGTCATTGGCCTGTCTTCACCTTCATGCACATTGACAATCAGCATTGTTGCCATTGGCCTGACCGTTATCTCAGCCATTTTCAACATGGAGAAATGACGACAATAAAAAGGGAACTGGGCAGTCATAACCTACAATGTCAGGGCTTCCTATTCATATTTCCGTGGAATAATTTCCTTTGAATGATAATTTCTCCCGTCAAACACTAAGGCTGTATCATTTAGTGTGGTTGTTGTTGTTTTGTGTTGTTTCCCTCATGGTGAATTACTTTGGTATTTTACGAAAGAAGACACGAAGGCAAGCGAAAGGAGGAGGATCATCCCATCCCTAGGTTTGCCGGGATCTGTGTTTGGCACCAAGACTTTTTCTTTCTTTCTTTCTTTTTTTTTTTTTTTCTTTTTTTCCGAACTGGCTGCATGTTTTTTTTTTTGTAAAAGCAAAGGAGCTGCGATAATTGTTGGAGTTCATATCTAAAACTGTGTCTGTACAAACTGTACGACATAGGTTTGTACACACTGCATAAGATGGGGCTGTACTCACTATATGACATAGGTCTGTATACACTACATGGTGTAGGTCTTTATACACTGCATGGTGTTAGTCTGTATACACTGTATGGTGTAGGTCTGTATACACTGCAAGGTGTAGGTCTGTATACACTGCATGGTGTAGGTCTGTATACACATATGGTGTAGATTTGTACACTGCATTGCGTATGTCTTTATAAACAAGTTTGTTCACATTGTATGACATAGGTGAGGCTGTAGGTGCTGTAACTAACACAGGTGTGTACACACTGAATGATGTCTGTCTATTCATACTGTACATGACAGAGGGCTGTATATACTGTGACTTACATTGGTATGTACAACACTGTACAGACAATTGTTTGTGACATTTAAACATGTAGCTGTTGTTTGTACTCTGGAGCACACACCCATAGTACATCCTCCACAGTGATAACACTCTGACATGATGGTCTGTACATGCCGTACGACCCATGACAGTGACATACCCTGACATGATGGACTACATACCTTACGACCGTGACATTGTCATACTCTGACATGATGGTCTGTACATGCCGTACGACCCATGACGGTGACATACCGACATGATGGACTGTACATGCAGTAATCCCCAGACACACCCTGAATTGATCGTCTGTCCACATAGTACAACTCCTGACAGTGATCTCCCCTGGGTGAAGGGTCTGACCTCTGTGTGTCCTGCAGGCCTTGGTTCGGTGCACCAAAAGTCAGGACACGGCACAGGCTATCAGGCGCTGTCTCTGTGCTGACCAGCTGCAACAGCCAGGCACCTGGTGGAGCGCGTTGTGGACAGGGGGACCCGACCCCTCCATGTCCGACACCACCTATGAAAGACTGGTGGCCAGGTAAGTCAGCAACTGTATGTGTATTCTGCACATCTCTGTGATTTATGTGAAACACCTTGTCACCAGGAGAGGTTCACATGTATGGATACATTGTTACACAGTGAAGTTGACATGTATGAGTACATTGTTACACAGTGAGGTTGACATGTATGGATACGTTGTTACACAGTGAGGTTGACATGTATGGGTACATTGTTACACAGTGAGGTTGACATGTATGGACACATTGGTGCACAATGAGGTTGACATGTATGGACATGTTGTTAGACGGTGAGGTTAACATGTATAGATGCATTGTTACACAGTGAGGTTGACATGTTGCACACATTGTCACACGGTGAGGTTGATGTGTCTGGGCACATTGTTACACAGTGTGGTTGACATGTATGGACACATTGTTACATTGTGAGGTTGACCTGTATGGACGCACTGTTACACGGTAAGGATGGCATATATGGACACATTGTTACACAGTGAGGTTGACATGTATGGACACATTGTTACATTGTGAGGTTGTACTGTATGGACACATTGTTACATTGTGAGGTTGTACTGTATGGACACACATTGTTACACAGTGAGGTTGACATGTATGGACACATTGTTACATTGTGAGGTTGACAATTTATGGACACATTGTTACATTGTGAGGTTGTACTGTATGGACACATTGTTACATTGTGAGGTTGTACTGTATGGACACATTGTTACACAGTGAGGTTGACATGTATGGACACATTGTTACACAGTGAGGTTGACAATTTATGGACACATTGTTACACAGTGAGGTTGACATGTATGGACACATTGTTACGCGGTGAGGTTGATATGTATGGACGCATTGTTACACAGTGAGGTTGACATGTATGGACACATTGTCACCAGGTGAGGTTGACATGTATGGACACATTGTTACACGGTGAGGTTGACATGTATGGACACATTGTTACACGGTCAGGTTGACATGTATGGACACATTGTTACACAGTGAGGTTGACATGTATGGACACATTGTCACCAGGTGAAGTTGACATGTATGGACACATTGTTACACAGTGAGGTTGATATTATTACTGATACAGTTGGTAGTCAGGAAATGTGGACGAATCAAACACCACTCCACAGTCTGTGTCTGCACTGTTCAGAGGGGGAACATCACCAATTCCCAAAGATGGAACTCGGGGTGTCTTCAAAGTTGTTACGGTATTCCGAGTCAACAACACAGTCGTAAGCAGGGCTGTCAGTTTAAAAAAAAAAAAAAAAAGGTTCAGACAATAGTTCATAGACAGCGTTTGTCAACGGCTGGAGAGGGATGATTCACATATTGTACAGCTCTGTCATGTGATCTCAGATCAAAAACGGAACGAAATAGCATCATTCTGATCAGTCCCTCTCCTCCCTCCCATCTCGACACCCTTCCCTCTCCCTCCCCCCCCCCCCCCCCCCCCCCAAAAAAAAAAAAAAAAAAAAAAATTCTTAGCTTCCCTGGCTCCTTTTTCCCTGCTCACGTGGAGACCTGACTTTCCATTCCCTGTGGGGGAAATCCCTGTCCACGTGTTCAGTTCACTTTCCATTCCCTGTGGGGGAAATCCCTGTCCACGTGTTCAGTTCACTTTCCATTCCCTGTGGGGGAAATCCCTGTCCACGTGTTTCAGTTCACTTTCCATTCCCTGTGGGGGAAATCCCTGTCCACGTGTTCAGTTCACTTTCCATTCCCTGTGGGAAATCCCTGTCCACGTGTTCAGTTCACTTTCCATTCCCTGTGGGGGAAATCCCTGTCCACGTGTTCAGTTCACTTTCCATTCCCTGTGGGGAAATCCCTGTCCACGTGTTCAGTTCACTTTCCATTCCCTGTGGGGGAAATCCCTGTGAACGTGTTCAGTTCACTTTCCATTCCCTGTGGGGGAAATCCCTGTCAACATGTTCAGTTCACTTTCCATTCCCTGTGGGGGAAATCCCTGTCCACGCGTTCAGTTCACTTTCCATTCCCTGTGGGGGAACTCCCTGTCAACGTGTTCAGTTCCGGAGGACTGTCAGTGGATGGATGTGATGGCGCCCTCTGTAGGCAGATATTCATTTACGCTGGCTTGGCGACCAAGCCACAATAGTCATGGCCATCAGCTGGGGGCTTAGTAACTGGTGCTCTGTATGTGCTGGGTCAGAACAGGCACCACTGACCGACACCAACACGACCAGGGCCAGAAATTCCAGGGTAATTTTGGTTGTCTTGAAAACACGTTTTTTAGAAATTCTACTTGTCAGCCTACTTTCTGATTCCCTCCCTAAACAACAGATGGTTGATAAAAGTATTGACACTGCACTGACACGCGACGTAACTTGATTTTTTTTTTCTTAAAAAAAACACCAATGTTGAAGGCGGGAGGGCGAGGCAGCAATGCTTCGTACGCCAGGTTTTCTTTTTTTTTTTTTTTTTTTTTTTTTTTTTTTTTTTTTTTTTTTTTTTTTTTTTTTTCTTTTTTTTTTTTCTTTTTTTTTAATCTCTCTTCGAATTTCACACTCTGTCTGTCTTTTTGCCTGTCTGCCTGTCTCTCTCTCTATATATTTCTCCCTCTCTCTCTCTCTCTCTCTCTCTCTCTCTCTGCAAGAGTGAGAGAGGTAGTGTGTGTGTGTGTGTGTGTGCGTGTGAGTGTGTGTGTGTGTGTGTGTGTGTGTGTGTGTGTGTGTGTGTGTGTGGAGGGGGTGAGCAGAGGTGGTGGAGAGAGACAGAAAGAGTGACAGACAGACAGACAGAGATAAATAGAGTGCGTGCATGTGCGCGTTTGTGTGTGTAAAAGCATTTTGCTGTTGTTTGAAGTGTGCAGAAAGAATACGTTCATAATGCAAAAAGGAGAGGTCGGGGGGGGGGGGGGGGGGGGGGGGGGGGGCGATGTGATGTGGGATGGTAGGGGGGATGGGTTTGGATGGGATGTGAGGGGCAGGGAACAGATCTATGAATGTTTCAGAAAGAATCGTAAATAAAATAACGCTTGCGTGTAACAAAGTAACTTTCAAGTACAACATAGACATGTTTATATGTACAACAATGAAGAAGTAGTATAATAGTGTAAAAGGAATGCTCAGTTGATACTATGTGTCAAAGCTTCAGCATTGCCCACTAAAAGTATGCAGAAGTTCTTCCAAGTCTTCTTCTGAAAGATTATTTGATGTGAATGAATCCGGGAGAAACGTTTGCGTCCTTCGACAAGTGAAGAAAATATAATTAAGTGTGATCAGTTACCCACACATAATTAACACTTTAAGGGAACTTTTTGAAAACATTAATTCTGGAGCAGAACACGAGGGATATTATTAGTCTACTATGATAGACTAATGAGCTTGACAACTTGTTTTTATATGATTTCAAGTGGAATTTTTTATTTGAAGGTATCATCTTCTTATCAGTGGGATTCCTTGTCCTAAATATTTTCCATGCTGTTTCAAGGATGGCATGGATGATGGCGGGCATCCTTTCCCTGCACTTTTCCAGGAATTCTTTGTTCAGTTAGGTGTTGCCTCTGATGTCAGTCTTCCACTCTGGCCTGATGGTCTTTGTTCAGCTAGGTGTTTGCCTCTGATGTCAGTCTTCCACTCTGGCCTGATGGTCTTTGTTCAGCTAGGTGTTGCCTCTGATGTCAGTCTTCCAGTCTGGCCTGATGGTCTTTGTTCAGTTAGGTGTTGCCTCTGATGTCAGTCTTCACTCTGGCCTGATGGTCTTTGTTCAGCTAGGTGTTGCCTCTGATGTCAGTCTTCCACTCTGGCCTGATGGTCTTTGTTCAGCTAGGTGTTGCCTCTGATGTCAGTCTTCCACTCTGGCCTGATGGTCTTTGTTCAGCTAGGTGTTGCCTCTGATGTCAGTCTTCCACTCTGGCCTGATGGTCTTTGTTCAGTTAGGTGTTGCCTCTGATGTCAGTCTTCCACTCTGGCCTGATGGTCTTTGTTCAGTTAGGTGTTGCCTCTGATGTCAGTCTTCCAGTCTGGCCTGATGGTCTTTGTTCAGCTAGGTGTTGCCTCTGATGTCAGTCTTCCAGTCTGGCCTGATGGTCTTTGTTCAGCTAGGTGTTGCCTCTGATGTCAGTCTTCCAGTCTGGCCTGATGGTCTTTGTTCAGCTAGGTGTTGCCTCTGATGTCAGTCTTCCAGTCTGGCCTGATGGTCTTTGTTCAGCTAGGTGTTGCCTCTGATGTCAGTCTTCCAGTCTGGCCTGATGGTCTTTGTTCAGCTAGGTGTTGCCTCTGATGTCAGTCTTCCAGTCTGGCCTGATGGTCTTTGTTCAGTTAGGTGTTGCCTCTGATGTCAGTCTTCCACTCTGGCCTGATGGTCTTTGTTCAGCTAGGTGTTGCCTCTGATGTCAGTCTTCCACTCTGGCCTGATGGTCTTTGTTCAGTTAGGTGTTGCCTCTGATGTCAGTCTTCCACTCTGGCCTGATGGTCTTTGTTCAGTTAGGTGTTGCCTCTGATGTCAGTCTTCCACTCTGGCCTGATGGTCTTTGTTCAGTTAGGTGTTGCTCTGATCTGATGTCAGTCTTCCACTCTGGCCTGATGGTCTTTGTTCAGTTAGGTGTTGCCTCTGATGTGTCAGTCTTCCAATCTGGCCTGATGGTCTTTGTTCAGTTAGTTGCCTCTGATGTCAGTCTTCCAGTCTGGCCTGATCCTGCAGAGTCCACCCCTCACTGCACCCTGCAGAGTCCGCCCTCCACTGCACCCTGCAGAGTTCACCCTTCACCGCACCCTGCAGAGTCCACCCCTCACTGCACTCTGCAGAGTCCATCGTTCACTGCACCCTGCAGACTCCACCCTCCACTGCACCCTGCAGAGTCCACACCCCCACTGCACCCTGCAGAGTCCACCCTTCACTGCACCCTGCAGAGTCCACCCTCCACCTGCAGAGTCCACCCTGCAGAGTCCACCCTCCACCGCACCCTGCAGAGTCCACCCTTCACTGCACCCTGCAGAGTCACTGCACCCTGCAGAGTCCACCCCTCCACGCACCCTGCAGAGTCCACCCCTCCACCCTCACTGACACCCTGCAGAGTCCACCCTCCACTGCACACCCTGCAGAGTCCACCCTCCACTGCACCCTGCAGAGTCCACCCTTCCACCACACCCTGCAGAGTCCATCCTTCCACTGCACCCTGCAGAGTCCACCCTCCCTGCACCCCTGCAGAGTCCACCTGCGCACCCTGCACCCTGCAGAGTCCACCCTCCACTGCACACCCTGCAGAGTCCACCCTCCACTGCACCCTGCAGAGTCCCCCTCCACTGCACCCTGCAGAGTCCACCCTCCCCCACTGCACCCTGCAGAGTCCACCCTCACTGCACCCTGCAGAGTCCACCCTTCACTACACCCTGCAGAGTCCACCCTTCACCTGCACCCTGCAGAGTCCACCCTTCACTACACCCTGCAGAGTTCCACCTTCACTACACCCTGCAGAGTCCACCCTTCACTACACCCTGCAGAGAGTTCACCCACCACTGCAGAGTCACCCTGCACCCTGCAGAGTCCACCCTCCACCACACCCTGCAGAGTCCACCCTCCACCACACCCTGCAGAGTCCACCCTCCACCACACCCTGCAGAGTCCACCCTTCACCACACCCTGCAGAGTCCCACCCTTCACCACACCCTGCAGAGTCCACCCTCCACCACACCCTGCAGAGTCCACCCTTCACTACACCCTGCAGAGTCCACCCTTCACTGCACCCTGCCTGCAGAGTTCACCCTTCAGTCCACCCTCACCACCCTGCAGAGTCCACCCCACCCACCACACCCTGCAGAGTCCCACCCTTCACACACCCTGCAGAGTCCACCCTTCACCACACCCCTGCAGAGTCCACCCTTCACTGCACCCTGCAGAGTCCACCCCCTTCACTGCACCCTGCAGATCCACCCTTCACTGCACCCTGCAGAGTCCACCCTTCACTGCACCCTGCAAAGTCCACCCTCCACTGCACCCTGCAGAGTCCACCCTCCACTGTACCCCTGCAGAGTCCACCCTTCACTGCACCCTGCAGAGTCATCCCCCTCCACTGCACCCTGCAGAGTTATGTCTTAGGTGAAGAAAGGGGGAGATAAGCATTCATATCTGCAGTGGCA
>JADBJO010021388.1:0-5000 GCA_016801955.1 Conus betulinus
TCCCCTTTTCTGCATTAAAACGTATGTGGCGCTACCAAACGGAATGGGGAGGGGGGTGGGGGAACAAAAAAAATGTATTCCATAACAGCGCGTCGTAAATTGTAATTTTACATCATTCCTGTTTTGGGTCGCGTTAACATACATTCTGACTGGAAAAAATTCTGCGTGCTGATCAGTTCCCGATGACCTTCGTTTCAAAATGAGGTGATTGCACCTTTTGAAAGCAAATGATGATAATAACAACGATTAAATATTGAAGAAATGATAGACAGCATTACTATTGCTTTAGGTTTATATCAATATTTCTTCTCAATATTTTCGAGTAGTTAATAGCTTTGCAATGCGCGTACACACGCGCGCGCGCCACGCACGCACGCACACAGATACACATAAATATGCGCGCGCAAGCTCGTAAAGGCACGCGCGCGCGCACACACCCACCACACACACGGCCCACCGCACTACAAAATATCATTGGTAGACAAGAAAAATCCTGTTTTTTTTTTTTTTCCTATGTTTACATGACAATCACACAGTTCAGGAGAGTCAAATATTGGACTGTCTGCTTTACAAGAGCACCATCTCGCCCCCCCCCCCCCCCCCCCCCCCCCCCCCCCCCCATCTTGTCTCCGTCTCTCTCATATATTGAACTGTTACTTAAAGCTAACTGACGAGGCGAATTGCCTGAGGCATGCCATACACAGTATGTTTGGTCATAGCCCAGCCGACCGGAAAGGGCCACATCAGGGACACACACACACACGCGCGCGCGCGCGCGCGCGCACTCCCCCCCCCCCCCCCCCCCCCCCCCCGAAAGACAGACAGACAGACAGGAGGCGGACAGACAGGGCAGACAGAGAGTGAGGCTAGGTTAAAATGGAAGAGACGTCAATGGGGGAGGGGGGGGGGGGGTGGAGAGATTGTGGGGGGGGGGGCAGGCAGGCAGGCAGACAAAGACAACTAGTGAGACTAAGGTAAGATGGAAGAGAACGGCGAGAGAGAGAGAGAGAGAGAGAGAGAGAGAGAGAGAGAGAGAGAGAGAGAAGAAGGAGGGGGGTCCTGACGGCTAATCCGAGACGGGTACAAGTGTCGGGTGTCGCTGCATGCACTCGCCGCCTGACAGATTATAAGACCGACGCCACAGACAGGCAAGGGAAGCCACCAATAGCTCGGGCCAGCAGCCTTATCTCCCTTCCCCCGAGACGCCGCTGACTTGGATGCGCGGTGACTGGTCGGGACGGGCTTTTAACCAGGTCTGCGGAGAGGGGGTGGGGGAGTTGGTGTGTTGTGTGTATTGGGTGTGGGGGGGGGGGGGGGGGGGTGGAGGGGGCGGGCAATTACACCCATCTTTAGTTTGTCAACTCCCAGCACGAGATTTAATTAGTTATCCTGTAAATTGGGATTGGAAAAGCTTCGGCTTCGGCCATCCTTCTGACACACGATGGCGTGTACACGACTTGTCTACCGAGCCAGTTTTGTGTGCGTGCTTACCTCCCCATGCACCTCCGCTTCCCCCACCCCCACCCCACCCCCACTCTCTCCCTCCATCCACCGGCCTCTCCACAGCCAGCTGCTAGCCATGTTGTTTTTGTTGTTTTGTTGCTCGATGGCCCCTCCACCGCTCCCCCCTCCCCTCCCCTCCCCCCCCCCTTTTTTTTTTCCCTTCCCCCAATAACGTCAAGAAATAAATCATTTAGGAATGTACGTAAGAATAACTGAAGAGGTCTGCTTTACAGTGACTGCGTATGTATAATAAGTAAATAAGTGGACGCGCCTTTTAAAGAATAACTGGGCATCTATCTCAAATTATCGGTCTTCTATATTCGAATCATTGCGGGGGCGTCTGCAGAAGTATTGACTATCAGTTAGTGACGTAACCTCATGTGGACGAGAGAGAGAGAGACTTTCAGCATTACACTGACAGAGTATTTCCGTGTATTTCTTTTTAAGATATTGCCATGTTTCTTTTTATTCTTCTCTTTGGTTTGGCTTTTTTTTTTTTTTTTTTTTTTTTTTTTTTTTGGTTACGTTTTGTTTGATCGCTTTTCTTTCTTTCTTTTCACTTTTTTTTCGGGTGTGGGGAAAATAACTGTCTTTCACACGATTTTCCTACCTTTCTGGCCCGTTCAAGCTCGACTCCGAGGTCTTCACGCTCTTAAAAATCCCGTTTTCCATGCCCCTCCCTCATTTACAAAATACCATATTATTATTATCATAATTCGGTTAACTGGGTAGGAACATGTACCACGCTGCTCAAAGTGGACACTTGGCTGTCCATTCTACGTTGTGTACATGTCTAATGTGTTTTTTTTTTTTTTTTTTTTTTTTTTTTTTTTCCCTTTTTGATATATTTAATAGTATATATATATATAATATATATATATATATATATATATATATATATATATACATACACAATTTTGTTTTGTTCAACTGTGGGGGCGATAACTCGAGCGGTATATTTTGATGTCTTTTGCAGGGCTACGATGCACGTGCCTTACAGGGGTCAGCTGTGGTGAGGGACGTGAAGGAAGGAGAAAAACAAACAACCCCCCAAATGATGAACTGACAACATGGAAAATATTTCATATACAAATGTAGAATTAATAAAATGAAACCTAACCTAATAATGTTTCTAAAGGAACTTTGTTAGACATAAAATTGAGAAACATATGTACTCGATGGAGATGAACTATGCAGAATACGGGACAAAATGGTTTCCATATTTAACATTAATACATGAGTAATGTTAATAATCCATAGAATATAATTCCCTTTGTTTTGCGTGTTGTCCGCGACCTTGGGAAGTAAATGAAACAATGTGACTGAAATATGTTTGTGTAACGTATTTTCTCTAAGTTAATGTCATGATGTATATATATGAGGACACTAGGTGACATGCTACATGACTTTGTTTGATGTTTGTAAATACTGTCGCTGTTGTCCAGTGAAAACTTTCTTTATGTGTGCCTATTAAAGGTGCATAGAACTTCAGTGTGGCAGTCAGCGAGTCCTTCGTAGAGGCAAGGGAAGGAAGGTGATGTCGACAGATTAGCTATCGTGTGTGTGTGTGAGCGAGAGAGAAACTCAACCATTTTTTTTTTCCTATGTTTAGATCATGTACGCACTGTCGGTTGTAAGTGAGGTGTTTGATCATGTTTTACGGCAAAATTTTACAGCAGATGAAATCAGCCTAGAGGCAGTACTCATACTACAAAAAAGTTCAAGAAGATGACTCTCTCACTGTCTCTCTCTCTCTCAGTCTCTCTGTGAAAGCAACGCTGGATCAAGTCCGCCGTCCCCCCCCCCCCCCCCCCCCCCCCCCCCCCCCGCCCCAAAAAAAAAAAAAAATCATTTGTCCGACCTGGTGCCACGGGTTCAAAAAAAAAAAAATCGATTCCTGCTGACAGGCAGACAAACCAACAGAAGTAGGTGACGACATAACGAGACCGAATCATCATGTCACCCCCCGCCCCCCCCCCCCCCCCCCCCCCCCCCCCCCCCCCCCAAAAAAAAAAGGCGGGAAAAGAGTTGGCAAAGAACGATAACTCTACGTCTGACAAAATATTTGACTTCCCCTGACACGGCTGATAGCCGGCAAGTCTATATTTACGCACGGAAAACAAACGAATATCTCGTTCTCTGCTGCCAGACACATCCGACGGGGATAGGTTTCGCAAGAGAGCATGCTGCATGCAGTGGCAGCCAGGTTTTCTCATCTGGAACAACATCAGAAAGGCGTTGGTGGCCATCTGAACCGTGTCTGCTCGGTTTGTGTGTAAGGTCTGTCAACAGGACAAGATTACGCTAAAAACTAATGAACCGATTTTAGGGAAAACTTAGTGGACAGTTGCGTCCTAACGACGAACCTACTGAAGTTTTGGTTCTGTGGGAAGTTCCAGACTGCATTCAGCAAGATGACGCAAAAAAAAAAAAAAAAAAAAAAAAAAAAGACCCCCCCCCCCCCCCCCCCAGCTGAATCGATTCTAATGTAACTTGGTGAAAAATAAAAGAATGTCATCCAAGACGAACCTAACAATTTTGTTTTAATGTCTATCGATGGCGAAGAGGTATGATGCTACGAAGTTCCGTTCTGATACGATACTGCATCACAGGGCTGTACTCTACGTTTACTTTGATGTTTAGACCCTGGCGTCTGCCAGGCCCGGGAGATAGACACCTGCCGCGTTGGTAGCATTTTCAGAGGCGCACCGTTTCCATGGATGAAACTCGTTCCTGCTGCTGCGCCCACAGCAGACTCACCTCTGGGTAGGAGAAGTCTCGGGGCGAAGCAGTCCCACCAACAAATGGCTCTGATGGGAATCGAACCCAAGACCTCCCGACTCGGAGTGCGTGACGCTAACCACTGAGCAAAACGATTACCGTCTTTAAAGCTGACTTTCCCCCGACCACCGATTCCTTCCGTCCATTTACCAATAACATAAAAAAAAAAACCCATACGAACAAGAAGCTCTAAACTCCGAGGGTAAGTCTGGGCTAGCCTGCTTTTTTACCCCCGGGGGTCATTCTAGGACTAGCTAGAACCCCCCCCCCCCCCCCCCCCCCCTAGTTGGAACTTACCCCCGCGGGGGGTAAGTTTGGGCTAGCCTGGATTACCCCCCCCCCCCCCCCCCCCCCCCCCCCCCCCCCCAAAGGGTCAGTCTAGGACTATTTGGAATCTTCCTCCCCCCACCCCACCCTTCAAACAAAGAGGGTTATTCAGGGTTTTTCCTCTGCCTTTACCCAACATGCACACCCGCCTTAAAAAACAAAATTGTGTCAGCCTGCATATTTACCCCCTCCTCTCCCCACTTCCTACTTCCTATATACAGTACACAGTTTCGTGTCTCGGTGTCTCATGAGTGTGCAATGCAGACAACCAGTGATCAGTGTCACTGACCATTGGTCACTTTAAATATATAAAAGATTTTAATTTTTTTTTTTTTTTTTTTAGCTAATTAGTGTCTTCTGAGTGCCTGTGTACCTTGTACAATGTAGAT
>JADBJO010021388.1:10000-12500 GCA_016801955.1 Conus betulinus
GGCCGGGGGGGAAGGGGGTGGGGGGGGGGGGGGGGGGGTGGTGGTGGTGGATCGGGGCGAAACAGAAAACTGAATGTTCTTGCGCTCCTGTACAATGGTGGGCTTTATTCATTCGTCTGTTCATTTAATGTTTATCATATTTCGTTTGTTTGTTTGTTTGTTTTCGCTTGAACATGAATACTAAAAGATTTGAAAAAAAAATCTTCGGGCTTATTTCACACAGGCAATTGCGAAACAAAAGTCTGAACCTGGAGACCAAGGAGATCATAAACACACCACACACACACACACACACACACACACACACACACACACACACACACACACACACACACACACACACACACACACAGTGGGAAGAGGGCACACACACTCAGGGTCACTCACTCACTCACTCACTCACACACACACACACACACACACACACACACACACACACCACACACACACACAGGGGCGACAGGGTCGCAAATACTAACAGTCCTTTCAGACGCGGGTGTTACTTTGCTCTTTGAAAAAAAATGTTCTCTTTTTCTTTTTTTCCGTTTTTTTTTCCATTTTCATTCATCCAGGAATATTTCACAGATTCGCGCGCGCGCGCGCGCGTGCGTGTGTGTGCGTGTGTGGGGGGGGTGGGGGGTAAGTGCGAGCATGTGTGTGTGTGCTTGCTTGTGTGTGTGTGTGTGTGTGTGTGTGTGTTGTGTGAGAGAGAGAGAGACAGAGACAGAGAGCGTGTGTGTGTGCGCGCGCATTTGTGTGCGTGCATGTGTGTGTGTGTGTGTGTGTGTGTGTGTGTGTGTGTGTGTGCGCGGCGAAAGCGTGCTAGCGCTAGCATTATTGAGTGCGCAGTTAACCGATCTCTCACTCGTACACACGCGACCATTACTTCATGCTTCCTTGCTGGTCTGCTCTTTTCAAGGTAGAAATTTGCCACCGGAAACCTATGCATTTTCTGCAGGAAGTATACGTCACCCGTCATGGCACATGTTTTAAGAAGCGGGGGGGGGGGGGGGGGGGGGGGGGGGGGGGGGATCCAAGCCAAGAGACTATACAACAAGAAAATCATCGTCTCCGTCACTTCTACGTATGGGCTACAGAAGTGAGCATTTCATTCTCTGTTTCGATGGCTTTCTCTAGTGACGGAATATTTCTTCCTTTCTCTCTGTCTTGCTTTCTTTCTCTCATTCTCTTTTTGTTTTTTTTTGTTGGTACCAAACAACGAAAACTCATCACACCGAACAACTAGCATACTGATAAAACCCTGACCCCGTGTCTCAACCACCAAAATATTGAAAGTTCACGTGAGAATAACCTTCCAGGTGACAGAACGTACAGGTCTGTATGGCGAATGACAGGTGACAAAGTAGCAACAAACAAATAAAAAAAAAAAAAAGGGGGGGGGGGGGGGGGGGGGGGGGGGGGGAGAAAAAAAGGGGGGGGGGACACGATGTAGGCCCCACCTGAAAAAAAGTAAGAAAAACAAAAGAAAAAAAGGAAAAGAAAGGAAAAGAACAGACATGAAGAAAGCAAAAAAAAAAAAAAAAAAAAAAAAAAAAACGGCAAAAAAAAAAAACGTTTGAAAAAATAGGAAAAAGTGAGAAAAAATAGGACTGGACAAACCAACCAAAGAAACCGCCGACTTTTACAGGTGAAAGGTCAGCCCCGTGACTGAGCGGAGAGTCCGCTGTCTGAGATAGCGGGTTCGAATCTCTGCTGACGACAGACAAAACTTTTTTCTTCCTTCTTTTTTTCTTGTTCTCTTTTCTTTTCCTTTTTTTTTTTTTTTTTCATTTTGGCTACCAATCTTAACGTCTTTGTCGTTCTGGTAGTAGGCCCCCTATCGGCAACATATTACGCAGGTCCTCTAACCCCACTCCCCCCCACCCCCACACTTCCCCCCCCCCTTCCTTGTGGTGAGAGGGGGCCAGGTCCACGGTGAGCTGTGTCGTCTTGAATGGACAGGCAGATGGGACTTGCATGATAAGTCAGACATGCACACTGTACATGGGACTCCATGAAAACCTTCTTCACAGATATTCCACCTCTTTTGGTATCAGAGCTCCTGGAAGAGAGACACGTTTTTTCATCTGATGGAAGATTTTACGATACAAAGCTTTCAAAGCATTTTTTTTTGCGTGTTAAAAATAATAATCTAATTTTTTTTTTTTTTTTTTTTTTTTTTTTTTATAAACACCTGTATAGAGGTAATGCACTTTGATTAGATGACAGCCCTTGCTATCCCGGCCCCTCGAGGTTGGATGGGGCTGTTCACAATATGAACTGAATTGAACATAGGGTGGTAGATGTGGAGGATAGTTTCAGTCTGAATGTAGCGGTAACAAGTATTGCCAGTCTGACTGTTGAGCTTCAGTAACGAGACACCCTCGATGCATACTTCAATCAATACACTTTCAATTACAGGTTCATACTCACCAAGGGTCATACTGATGGATACACAGGTGACCCTCCCAGGAGAATGGAATCTTGAACCTATCTTGCA
>JADBJO010021388.1:17500-29641 GCA_016801955.1 Conus betulinus
TGGGTCTGTCCGTGTGTCCCCGAAAAAAAGTTCTTCTGTTCTCGGGGGCCACGGTCTTTCTTTTCTGTCTCATCACTGTGAGTGAGTGAGTGACTTATTTATAAAATGTGTGCGTGTGTGTGTGTGTGTGTGGGTGTGTGTGTGTGTGTGTGCGTTCGGTGCTGTGCTCTGCGTGCGTGCGTGTGTGTGCGTGTGTGTGTGTGTGTGTGTGTGTGTGTGTGTGTGTGTGTGTGTGTGTGGTGTGTGCGCGTGCGTGCGCGCGCGCGCGCGCGCGCGTGGCTGCGCGCGCGCGTGCGTGCGTGCGTGTGCACGCGTGCGTGTGTGTGTGTGTGTGTGTGTGTGTGTGTGTGTGTGTGTGAAGTCCCCTCTCCAGTCATTCTGTCTGTCTCTCCGTCTGTCTCTCTTTCTCTTTCATTCACACACACACACACACACACACACACACACACACACACACACACACACACACATCACTCTTCTCTCTCTCTCTCTCTCTCTCTCTCTAGTGCACACCACCACACACTTCTTCTATTGCTTCAACCACCCACACTGACACGACTGACAGACAGACTCTCAGACTCTCTCTCTCTCTCTTTTGCGCACACTTCAATAATTGCTTCAACCATCCAGACAGACAGACTCTATCTCTTAGTCTCTGCCTGCCTGCCTGCCTGCCTGTCTGTCTGTCTGTCTCTCCCTCCTCCCTCTCTCTCTGTCTCTCCCTCTCTCCGTCTCTGTGTCTGTCTGTCTCTGTGTGTCTCTGTGTGTGTGTGTGTCTCTGTCTCTCTGTCTCTCTCTCCCGTCCCTCCTGTGTGGTCTCTCTCTCTCCCTCCCTCCCTCCCTCCTCTCTGGTGTGTGTCTCTCTGTGTGTGTCTCGCGCGCGCGCGTGTGTTCGTGTGTGTGTGTGTGTGTGCGCGCGCGTGTGTGCGTGTGCGTGCGTGTGTGTGTGAGCGTGCGTGCGTGTGTGTGCGTGCGTGTGTGCGTGTGCTTGCATGTACAGCGCAACATGCGCGTGCTCACGCGCAAATCGCGTCACCCACCCATACCCCACACCCACACCCGCACCCGCACCCACACCTACACACTTTCATTTATCGCTTCAATCACAACCTCTCCAAATTGTTTCTTCGGTTTTCTCCGAGCGGCTTGATTTGGGCTGATGAACTTCGGGGCTCCGATCAAACTACGGGCGGGGCGCGCTGCACCTCTGGGAGGAGACCCCATTTCCCATGACGGCGGGGGACGCCGGGTGCCAGACCGCCCACACCCGACCCTGACT
Source organism: Conus betulinus (assembly GCA_016801955.1). Lineage (NCBI taxonomy): Eukaryota > Metazoa > Mollusca > Gastropoda > Neogastropoda > Conidae > Conus > Conus betulinus. The sequence continues at coordinate 18,780 of JADBJO010021388.1, forward strand.
CTTCTGGCCTGACATGGGGGTGGGGTGGGTGGGTGGGTGTGGGGAAAGACCTTGCAGAATGAAAAAAGGGGTATGGAGGTGGGTGGTGGGGGGGTGGGGGGGGGGGGAGGAGATGAGGCGAATAAAAAGGCCCCACCACACCAACCCGTTCAACCAGCCCGTCAGTGGGTCAGTCAGTCAGTCAGTCAATGGCGAGCCTTCAATAATATAGAGCCTGGTTTCTTCTTTTTTTTTTTTTTCTTTTTTTTTTCTTTCCTTTTCCTTTTTTTGTTTTTCTTTTTTTTTTTTTTTTTTGTTTTTTTGTTTTGTTTTGTTTTGTTTTGTTTTTTTTTCTTTTGCTTTCAGCACTGATTTCGGTTTGTGGACTTCTCCCGTTTAACTGGCACCAGCCGGCGTGGACTGGAGAGAATGTGGCCCCCCCCCCCCCCCCCCCCCCCCCCCCCGTTTTCCCTTCTTACTCCTCCTACCCTTACCCTTCCCCTTTCAAAACATACAGAAGGGAAACAAAACAAAAAACAAAAGAAACGAAAGAAAAAAAAAAGCCGAACAAAGTGTGTAAATACGGCGTTGAGGGGGGGGGGGGTTTAAACAAAAGACAAAAAGAACAAAAAGAAAAAGAAAGAAAGAAATCATAGTTAGACATTCTTTACAATTCTCCCTGTTGGGCATTGTCACAGGGTTCATACAGACTTGGAGAAACAAAATTCCCAACCTTTCCCAACCCCCACACCGGTTTTCCCAATCATGTCACATCTCAAAACACATATGGTAACGGTAGAAAGCTAGAATGCGCGCAAATGTCGATCAATGGTGATCTTCTTGGCAAGAACAGTAACTCTTGACAACAAATGGTTACACTCCATAAGTAGAGCAAACTGTCAGTCGCGATGTCGGCGATTTTCCGACAATTAGAATTTATCTGTTTGTGCGTTTGTTGTTTAGTTTTTCTATCTCTTTGCTTCTGAAGATGCTTAAAGTTTGAGTTTTTGAAGACGCTTGTTCAATTTTCCCAAACCTTCTCAACCTGCAGACACCAAATGCCATTTTCCCCAAACTATCACAACTGGGAAAAGGGCCATCCGTTCTTCCCAAACCTTCCCAACCTGTGGGAAACCCTGATTATACGACAATGCGAGGGCAGGCTGTTCACTTTAACTTTCTTCGGTGGACGGGAATAAATCTATCTGCTAGCCACATCCCACCTTCCACCCCCTCTTCTTCGCACCCTTCCCACTCCTCCCTTCCCTGTCCCTCCTCCCCTCCCTATCCCTCCTTCCCCTCCTTACCTTCCCTCCCTGTCCCTCCTTCCCCTCCCTACCTACCCTCCCTGATCATCCTCCTTCCCCTCCCTCCCTGTCCCTCCTTCCTTTCCTCCTTCCCTCCTGTCCTTCTTTTCCCTCCCTGTCCCTCCTTCCCCTCCCTGCCTTCCTTCCCTGATCCCTCCTTCTCCCTCCCTGTCCCTCCTTCCCCTCCTACCTTCCCTCCCTGTCCCTCCTTCCCCTCCTACCTTCCCTCCCTACCTTCTCCCTTCCCCTCCTGTCCCTCCTTCCCTTCCCTACCTTCCCTTCCTGTCCCTCCTTCCCCTCCTACCTTCCCTCCCTGTCCCTCCTTCCCCTCCTACCCTCCCTCCCTGTCCCCCTTCCCCTCCTACCTTCCCTCCCTGTCCCTTCTTCCCCCTCCCTGTCCCTCCTTCCCCTCCCTGCCTTCCTTCCCTGATCCTCCTTCTCCCTCCCTGTCCCCCCTCCTTCCCCTCCCTACCTTCCTTCCCTGATCCTCCTTCTCCCTCCTGTCCCTCCTTCCCCTCCTACCTTCCCTCCCTGTCCCTTCTTCCCCTCCCTGTCCCTCCTTCCCCTCCCTGCCTTCCTTCCCCTCCCCTCCTTCTCCCTCCCTGTCCCTCCTTCCCCTCCTACCTTCCCTCCCTGTCCCTCCTTCCCCTCCCTGTCCCTCCTTCCCCTCCCTACCTTCCTCCCTCCCTCTTCCTGTCCGTCCTTCCCCTCCCTACCTTCCCTCCTTACCTTCTCCCTCCCCCCTCCCTCCTCCCCTCCCTACCTTCTCCCTGTCCTTCCTCCCCTCCCTACCTTCTGCCTGTCCCTCCTTCCCCTCCCTACATTCTCCCTGTCCCCCTTCCCCCCCCCCCTGTCTGTTCACTCCTCCCTCCCCGGTGACGCTCTGGTGAACACTACATCACTCTTCGATAGACGAAAAAAAGTAATGTTTCTTTGCATCACACCATCCACCCTATCTCGCTTTGCACCTCCCCCCCCCCCCCCCCCCCCCCCCAATCAATATAGTATTTACTGAAATACAATAAACGTATGAAACTTTCGATTGTACGTCCTACCCATCTACTGAGTTTTGTACAGTAAAATAGGAATATACCAATTTAACGTTCTACTTTGCCTACTGAATTTAGTGTCTAGGGTTCTTGTCGATTTAAAGTCGTTTTTTTTCCCCCCTTTGGATGACCAGAATTTGTATTCTGGTGATTCTGTCGTTGGTGTTTTTTGTTTGTTTGTTTTTGTTTTGTTTTGTTTGCGGGAGGGTACAGTTTGAAGCACAACTTTGAAGACATCACAATGCTGAGGACGAAAGCCAACCAACCAACCACCAACAAACAAATAAACAAACAAATATCAAAATCGACCCATTTGAACTGGTCCACTAAAGCGGAAAATAACAAGCCAACCAACCAGCAACAAACGAACAAATGAATACAAAAATCGACCCCATTTAAAGTTGTCTACTACCGCAGGAAATTACCGATTATGTGCTACATCCGCCTGAAGAATTGGGTAAAATAAACTAGAAAGTGATCAAATTTTAAGAACAATTCTCAGTGAGTCCGCCATATCGATTGTAAGTCACGCCGTCCCACTGCATTTGCACACTAAAATAGGAAATTGCCGACTTTATGCCCAGTCCGTTTACCGAGTTTAGTGTTTAAAAAAAAATGGAAGTAGCTAATCTTTAAAGTCCTAGTAGCCTTTTAAGTTTTGTTACCAAAACAGCAAATCACCTCTCTTATGTCCCATAAGCCTACTGAACTTATTACGTCAAATTACCAATAACAAACAACAACACACAACAAAATAATTTCATGTTTCTTCAACCCTCTGAGTTTTAATGTTATGAAACAGCAAATACCGATTTTCCGTCCTATCTGCCTACTGAATAAATTATTTTTTTGTTTTACTAAAATCGGAAACTACCGATTGACGTCTTAACAACCCACCGAGTTCATGGACTAAAAAACAAACAACAACAACAACAAAAAAAAAACAGGTCTTATGCACCTATCAGGGTAGTGAGTTTGCTATAAATAAATTAAAAAAAACAAAACCCACATTACTGACGTCTAGTCAGTCTAACTAACTTTGATATTCTAAAAACAGCAAATCAACGAACTTACATTACAGCCCATCTACCGGGTGAATTTAGAATACTGAAATATGAACGTACTGTTTCCAAGTCCTATCTGCCTTCTTGATTCAGTAAACACTAAAGAAGAAAATATCGCCTTCTAATGTCAACACTTTGGCTGGCAGCCGGTCTAGTTATGTGATTTACAGCACAGCCGACCACAAGGGCCATACCGATGTCTAAGGGACTTGGAGTCACGGCAGCCATAGGTTTGAAACGACTGAAGACGCGCGGTCCTACTGCAGTGTGGTACGTTTCTATACCAACCCCATCGCTCAGCCGATGAGCATCCGCATCAAGCCTGCGATCTCTGATCTACAGATGAAAAAAGAACAAGAAAAGTGGTGGGACCAGTATTGAGCCGTGGCTTAGAAATAGCGCGCAGAACCCGGCAAACACACAAAACCAAACATTTAAGGACACACACACACACACACACACACACACACCGCAACAATTTCATGGAGTTGCTATCCACCCACCTATTCCGTCCAGTCAGTGGCAAAATACAGAACTTTTCAAAGGGAGTTATGCGCGGTTAAACTCTCGTCAAAGTCCTCACATTAGAACCGATCAAAGGTTTACGAATTGTTTGTATCGAAATCTACTATATATAAAGTTTATGAACATGAACTATAATCAACTGAAAACAACACGTGTGTGTGTGTGTGTGTGTGTGTGTGTGTGTGTGTGTGTGTGTGTGCGTGTGTGTGTGTGTGTGTGTTTTTTATTTTCTTTCTCATCTTCTGGCATTACCCCACCCCCACCCCCAATCACCGCTCATTCCACCTCTCCGTCCACAGTCACACCACGGCTTGTCTCAGCCGCTGGTCCTGGCACCGGCAATCCACCGGGAGTGTCAGTGTCAAGTCACCTTGAGGCAACCCACCAAAAGAGACGCAGCGCTGCTCTCGAGTCATTTCGGCGGTGTTCAGTGGTGCCTGTTCTGATCCAGCATACGTAGAACACCACCAAGCCTGCGTGCTGAGCACCGTTTCTCTACACAAGCGAAACATGGACCTTGTACTCTCAACAAGGAAGCAGACTGAACGCCTTCCACCTGCGCTGCCTCAAAAGACTCCTGGGCATCACTTGAGAGGACCGCATCACCAACACGGACGTCCTGGCCCAGGCGGGGATGCCTAGCATGTTCCCCATGTTGATATAGAGACGCCTGCGCTGGCTTGGCCACGTCAGTCGCATGGATGACGGTCGCATCCCAAAGGACATGCTGTACGGCGAGCTGGCTACAGGCTCCAGACCCACAGGACGTCCCGCCCTACGTTACAAAGATGTACACAAGCGCGATCTGTGGGCAGGCAGCCTCGACTCAGCACACCTGGAGACAGCAGCTTCACGCCGGGTCAGCTGGCGGTCCACCATCAAGGCCGGCATCAAACTAGCAAGCAGAGCAGAGGAGAGAGGCCCAGTGGGAAGAACAATGGTGCCGCAGACGGCAAAGAATTGCGTGGGCACCAACAGACACTGATGACCGAGACTTCATCTGCAACAACTGCAACGGAGTCTGCCGCTCAGGATCGGGCTCTTGAGCCATAGCAGGCGCTGCAACTCCACAAATGACTGATCCATGGCGCAACACCGTTGTCTCTCGACACAGACGGATGCCATCGGAGAGAAACGCCACTCACGATCTTTAAGCCGGGAATTCGGGACGCCAACCACTGCGACTCGGCGACCCCTGGTGCACTTATGTTTTCTTTTCTTTCTTTTTTCCGTTTTCATCTTTTATTTTCCTTTCCATTTTTCTCTGCAAGTATCTTCTAGGGTATTCCATGAACACAAAGTCTTTCTAACCTCGACCGTAAAGATTCCAATTTTGAATATCAATAATAATAATGATAATAATAATAATAGTAATAATAACAATGATAACAATAACAGTTCATATTCTTTTGCTTCTCTCTCTCTCTCTCTCTCTCTCTCTCTCTCTCTCTCTCTCTCTCTCTCTCTCTCTCTTTTCTTTTCCGTTTTCTTTGCAAGCATCTTCTAGGGTATTCCATGAATATAAAGTTGGTATGATTCTCTTTCAAATTTTGGACCGTATATCTTCAAATTTTGTATAATGATAATAATTATGATAATGATAATAATAACGATATTACTACTACTAATATTAGTAATTTGTCATTAATATTATCATAATTATTATCATACTTAAAATTATTATAATTCTTATCATCATTATTATTGTTATTTTCATTATTGTTATATTGTTGTTGTTATTATTATCATTGTAAATGCTGTTGTTTACTTTCATTTTTACTATTGATTTATTGCTGTCGTTGTTATTGTTGTTGAGAGTACTTCTTCACACCTGCCCTCGGTTAGAGACCCAAGTTCCATGCGCGTTACAATCACGCTCTCGTGGACATAGAGAACCCTCCACCTAACGGATAATGTGGGGTCCGCACGGTATCCTCAATCTTACCTCCCACTCATCAACAAAAAAAACTTTTTAAAAGGAATTATCACGACTCCACCGAACAACGTGGACCAACGAATCACAAGACAAAACACGACGCGTTTCGACCTCTCAGGTCTCCTTTAAGCAATATAAAACAAACATTCATTCGGGACAACGGAAATGAAGAATGAACAATCATCACTTGTCTTCGTCAAATTCCGCGCAAGATGGACGTTTGAACCACTTTGCAGCTAACCTCCACCCTTCAGCGTTCGCTGCAATCCTGTGACAGACAGTGCACGTTTTTGGACAGAGAGGTCTGTCCCTGGCAAGTTCTCACGGGTACTGTTCCCTGCCATAGGCCTACTGGGAGCTCCACCGACAGACCGTGTGGCGGCAGCTTAACCCCAGCGTGACAAGCGCTTGGGCGCGTAATGCCTTTGATGTTTCCCGCGAATCTGGAATCCATCTTCAGCCCCATGTAATACGGTCTTCTTTCGCTCCCCCCTCTCTGTCTTTCTGTCTCTGTTCCTTCCTTCCTTCTTTCTCTCAGTCTCTCTCTGTCTCTGTCTCTCTATCCCTCCTTCCTTCCCTCCCTCTCTCTCTCTCTCTCCCTCTGTCTGTCTCTCTCTCTGTCTTTGTCTGTCTGTCTATCCGTCCGTCTGTCTGTGTCTCCCCCTCCCCCCCCCCCCCCCCCACCCTCTCTCTGTCTCTCTCTCCCTCCTTCCCTCCATCTTCTCCTCTCCCCATCTGTTTCTTTCTATCTCTGTCGCGTCTCTCTCTCTCTCTCTCTCTCTCTCTCTCTCTCTCTCTCTCTCTCTCTCTCTCTCTCTCTCTCTCTCTCTCTCTCGGGTCGTCCTCGGCGCGGTTTACTTTCAACATACCTCCTACAGCTTGTGTAAGTGATCACTTCTAATAGGAAAACGTAATTAGTAAAAACAAACAAACACGCACGCGCGCGCGCGCGCGCGCACACACACACACACACACACACATGCGCACGCGCACACACGCATACACACACACACCACGCACACGCGCGCGCGCGCGCGCACACACACACACACACACACACACACACAGAATTTCTAAAGAATGTGAGATGGTATGTATTGACTACGAGCTGCATATTATTCTAAAAAGGTCTGAAAACATGGCTGTCAAAAACACGCCGATAATGAAAAATACCCCCTCCCCAATCAATGTTTACTTCATATGATTTATTTCACACTGGGGGAAAAAGTACAACTTTTGATAAAACATTGGGAAGAATTGCTGATGAACTGGTGGGGAATTCTGAAATAGTATTGGCATTTTTTGTAACCGCCTTTTTTTCTTTCTTTTTCTTTTCTTTCCTTCTTTCTTTTCTGTTTTTTTTTTATGTCTTCATTACTATTGTTACAACAGAACAAAATCCAAGTCTGTCATGACAAAACCAAATCATTATTTATCGTCTCAAGCAGAATATCTGTTCAATAAGACTCCGATGTGTTGCGTACAGGGAACTGTGGCATCAGGTGAGGAATTCTGAAACGGCGTTTGAAAATTCTTCTTCTTCTTCTTTTCCTTCATCTTCCTTTTTCTTCTTCTATTTTTGAAGCTATTCATGGTGGTATCACTACACTACAACAACAACAACTACTACTACTACTACTACTACTACGTACGTCTACTACAGCAGCAACAATGACAACAACTGCTGCTACTACTACTGTTGCTGCTACTGTAGCTGCTGCAACTACTACTACTACTACTACAACAACTACTATCTTAGCATTTTCACCAAATAACTTGCGCTGAATTTCTTCTCAAATAGTCAATACGTAACGGACTGATGTGGAAGAAAAGAAGGTAAAGGAAGGTAAGGAAGGGAAGGGAAGGAAGGAAGGAAGGAAGGAAGGAAGAGGAGGAAGAGAAGAGGTGGACGAGGTGGAAGAAGAAGAAGAAGAAGAAGAAGAAGAGGTTCTGTGCAATATATGCATCTCTTGCTTGTACAGTGAGCATCATCCAATAGTTTTTCACACCTTTCATCACATTCTCTGTAGCTCTTCTCTTGTTAGCAGATTGGGTCTCCTCTTAAAAAGACTGCCCTCTCTGATTTCTCCTCGTCATTGCGGCTACTCTCGTGTTTGTAGACCAGACGTTCTCTTTAAGTTCGTTCTTTTCAATTTTCTCTGTATCTTTCTCTTAAAAAACCGTGGGTGTCTGTCTTCAGCTTGCCACTTTCTGTTAATCCCATTCTCTAGAGTCTCTCTTTTCTCGTTTGTAGGTCGGGTACATTCCCCAAGTTTGCCTGTGATTATCTCTTACATTATACCTTTTAGCTAGTTACCAGTTTGAATGTATTCATCATCTGTGTCCGCTGTATCCCATTCTTTCAGGCTCTTCACGCGTTTGTAAGTTGGGGTGTCTTCTTTTGCCCTGTTCCCCCCCCCCCCCCCCCCCCCTTCTTCTTTGTCGCTCTCCCCTTTGTAGGTTGGGTATCTCTGCGTAGTTTGAAGTTTCTTACTATATAGTTTTTTTTTTTCATTTATCGTTTTCTTTGTTGCTCTTCTCTTTGTGTTGCAGATTAATATCTTTGTTACCCCCCCCCCCCCCCCCCCCTTCCCCAGTCCTTTTTTTTTTTCTTTTAAATTTCATTTATTGTGGCTGTTTGCGGGCTGACCATCTTCCTTTGGCGTGTGCCCACATTTACATCCTTTGTAGCTCTTTGTGCCACGACCAGGCATCTCACCCTTGTTTGCCCCGTTTATGCCCTTTCATGAGAGCGCTTCTCTGCGTGCCGCGAGTGATAATCTTTCTATATAATTCACCCCTCTGAAGCTCTTCTTTGTTGCTTTTTGTGCCACGATAATAATCTTCCTATAGTTTGTCATTGAATCCCCTTTCTTTGTAGCTCTTTTCTTCTTTTTTTTTCGTTGCTTGATCACATTCACCATGCTAAAGAAAAAATCTGGGCCTCAGGAGAGATCAGAAGGACAACAAAATTGCGTATTTTCAATTCAAACGTGAAGTCGGTTCTGCTTTACGGCTGCGACACTTGGAGAATGACCAAGGCAATACAACAAAAAAAAACCCCGACCTTCATCAACAAACACCTGTCTGAGGCGCATCTTCAAAATCAGATGGTCAGAGAAGATCAACAATGAAGAGCTATGGAAGCAAGCAGGATAGGAACCAGTGGCCAAGCAGATTCTGCGGAGGAAGTGGGCTGCATTGGACACACTCTCAGGAAGCCAGCATCCAGCACCACACGCCAAGCCCTGACATGGAACCCGCAGGGGGAAAAGGAAGAGAGGCCGACCTCGCAGCAGCTGGAGGCGAGACACTGAGCAGAGATAAGAGGCAGGGGACCAACTGGACAGGCAGTCAGCGAGCAGCCCAGAACCGAGTGCGATGGCGGAGTGTTGTCGATGGCCTATGCTCACCCTTGAGGTGTAGCTCTCTTCGTGTCTGCACGCTGTGTGTCCCTCTTACACCCCGTTCTTTGTCGTTCTCCTCTCTCTTTTTGCCACGATACAGTGTCTTCCTACGGCCCTCCCCCCCTCTCCTCCCCCTTTTTTTTTCCTTTTGTGATCGTCTTTGTAGCTCTCCTCTCGTTTGTGGTTCGGGTATCTTTTATAGTCTACCCATTTATCTCCTCCTTTCTTATTCTTCTCTTGTTCGCAGATTAAATCTCTTTCTTTCCCCCCCCCCCCCCCCCCCCCCCCCCCCCCCGCCAATTTTTTGTTTTTGTTTGTCCTTTTCTTCCGTGGTCCCTTCTCTTGTTTGTAGATCGGCTATCTGCCTTGCAGTTTGCCTTATTTTCCGAAACCCCCTTCTTTGTAGTTTTTCTCTCTGTTTGGAGATTGGGTATCTTCCTTTTTACCTCGGTCCCCTTTTTTGTTGTTGTTGTTGTTGATCCCCCCCCCCCCCCCCCCCTTCCTCTTCTTTTGTGGCTTTTCTCGGCTTGTTTGTGTTGGCTTCCCCCCTTTTTTTGTCCCCCCCCCCTCACCCTCACCCCCACCCCTTCCACTCCTCACCCAGGATCTTATTATTTATTTCTTTAAGAAGGGAAGTCGAGTCACTTACCCCCCTCCACGTCTGCCAGCTCGGAGGAAGAAGAAGAGAAAGATGAGGAGAGAGGTTGAAACACACACACACACACACACACACACACACACACACACAAAGTTGACAGATCATAAGCACGCAAAGATAGACTACGTATCCCCCCGTGTTCCACACATGGGCCGGAAAACGAGAGCAACAGACGGCAAGGGAGCTAATACCCGGCAAGGGAGGCAATTACCCGGACGGAAGAGGCCCCCGAACGCCAGAAAGCCGCGCGGCGGTCATTAAGGCAAGCGCCATTCTTCATGGCGTCACGCCTCGCTGACATCACCGCCACGAACCGTGACGTGTTACACAGAAACCCGAGGGTGTCAGCGACCCCCCCCCCCCCCCCCCCCCCCCCTTAAAAATAAAAAAAAATAATAAAAAAGAAAGAGGAAAACAGGGAGAGAAAAAAAAGAAAAGAAAAGAAAAAAAAAGAAAAGGTGGGCAGGAAAAATGGAGGTCTGGTTTGCCGCTGGGAGTTGTTGAACTATTTCGCGCTCTGTTGCCTCTGGCCGCGGGGGTTTTTAAAAACATTAGGGGAAGTTTGTATCAACGTTTTGACAGTTTTACTGGTTTACCGTCTTACTAGCATCCCCCCCCCCCCTCCCTCTCCTCCTTCCCTTACCCGTTCCCCTTCCTCTCCTTCCTTCCCTCCCCTCCCTCCCTACCCGATCCCCTAACACCCCCCCCACAACCCCTTCCGTCCCTCCCCTCCCCTCCTCTCTCGCCGCTGTAGTGCCTCTTCGGTCCTCCGACCATCCTACCCCCTCCCCCACGCATCCCCCCCCCACTTTCACCCCCCACCTCGGTTCCTCTCTTCCGCCCCGCTTTTTTCCACTCACCAAGACGATTTTTTTTCTTCCATTTTCTGTTTTGTTGTTGTTTTTTTTTTTGTCCGTTCAACTCTGTTCTTTCTTCT
>JADBJO010021389.1:0-5000 GCA_016801955.1 Conus betulinus
CCCTTATACCTTATTCAATATCCATTTTCTCCCAAATATTTCATCATCTACTCCCATCCTTATTAACCTTTACCCATTTACAGGTAATTCGCTTTTCTTCATCTCCTCTCTCCCTTTTTTTTATCACTTTTCCCCCTCTCTATTATACATGAACAACCCACACTGGGCAAACGTCCAGGCAGAAATTTTCCGTATATAACATCTTTTCCTCCTACACTACCATTACCCACACCCGCTTTAGTCAAAACTACTGTAATATTTCCCATTATCCCTTACTTGGCATCACTTACACTCTAACAAAAACGAGTAGGCCCTAAAACCAAGCTCACCTTTCTTCCATTCAACTCGATTTTTTTTTCCTCACCTCACCATCTAATGCTGAAAACAAAGTTCCCCTCCCACGACCCCACGCCCGCACCACGCACTCTTCTTCTCATCTCCTCCCCCATCCCCTCCCCGATTACCCCTTCAGTTGTCCCCATAAACACTCCACGGGCACAATTGCAAGCGCGCACGCACGTAATGCGCGCGCGCACGAAAGACACACATAACATCATACACAACACACGCCACACACCACACACACACACACACACAATACACGTGAGACTATAGGCCATCCACCTCTTACCAAAAAACAACTAATACTGAAAAAATAAAATGCAGAAAAATACAATACTATTTTCCGTCAAATTCGAGTTTTCCTTCTTCTCGCAAGGTAGCCGTCAGTCATTTTAGCAAGGGCAAATAATGGTTGTGATCATGACGTGTTGACAATAGAAATTATTATTACTGCACCTACTGTAGGCTTCCATATGAAGATCATATTTGAAACATGAAAATGAAATGTTGGGCGAATATCTGAGAACGAAGCACCATGGGAAAAAGACAAAGAAAAGAAAGTTGCATCTTCCTTCTGCATTACTGTGACCAGCAAATTTGGGCAGTCAGCAAGTCATCACGTCGTTCGAATCCGGTCTAAAGCCAGTTGTTTGCAGCAAACCTAGACCATGACACTCTTAGACTATATCGAAACTTTTACCAAGAATCTTCTCCTTTAATCTTTTTATTTGTTTTTAAGTGACAGATAACCTCTCAGCTTCAAAGGGATTTTAAAGGGAAATGAATCCATCATTATTTACCATTAATTTGTCAATTTCGGGACGTGCCCGTGCCAGTGTTGTTTTAGCATGAAACACAGTCGTTACCTTCGACATTCTTGATATCAAAACCCCTTCTCGAAGGCCACAACACCTGAGACAACCATAACATCATCCAACAAGGCCATTGTTTTGTCAGAGGTCCTAACTTTTGATGCCCCAGTTGTGGTAGTTTGCCATTGCTTCTGAATGTTATAAACACAAAAAATCAATCCATACTCCTAGGGCTCCTGCCTACATACTTCTACTCTAAATGGTAATCTTAGACACTTCGATTGGCAACCAGTATTTAACACATGTTACTCTGCTAGTTCGAACAATCCAATGGATATATTCCTGTGTCCTACAATCCTCTATCTTTCCTGTTTCTCCGTAAATCATGTTTGTTTGAGAGTGCAATGGGACAACCCAGGTAATCGTTTTTAATGGCACAAGTTAATGTACTTTTTCTATGAAGCCTGTATCCCTAACCACCCAAACTTCTGCTGCGTAGTCAAAAAGGCTCGATCTGGGTATCAAGAACAGAAAAATTCCAAGAGATAGAGAAGAAATCACTTAGTAAGGTAGTTCCTTAGTGATATTTTTGGAATATTACAATTAACAACCAACCCGATCCTTAAACCTTTCTGCTCATGTCTAGAAAGGGCAGCACTAACTCAAACTTAATTTTGGTTGTAAATATTCAACATCCAAAGTAGAGGTGTATGTCGGTATCGCCTGATTTAATCTCTTCCATTTCCATATTTCCATCTTTGTCATCTTATTTCCAAGACAAGACCACCGTTTGGACATAACGGATAACAACATATAGTCTTATCTAGATTTCCTCTCTAGGCATAATTCTAGAGACGTCTTTTTTTAGATGGTATCAAGCTGTTCAGACTGAATTCTGTAACAAACCTAACGACAGTATCTTCTAAGCAAAATCACATCATCATTCAAAGAGGCAACAGAGATACCGTTCTGCAGCTCCTGCTATACCCACCTGACTCCACTGCTTTCCCTTCGCTGATCGATTTAAAACTGCGGCTAATTCATATATTGACACAAAAACGGAAAACAATAATTGGGGCTAAGTACACCATATCCTGATGTTTTACAAACTTCCCCTCGCCATATTAAAAAAATCAGAATACGATGCTTATCTTCCTGACCACATGCCAATGACTGAGTTGTAGCTTTTCCTCGAAGTGCTTTTATTATATTTTAAAGTTCAACCAATTTTTCCCATCAATCCCACTTTCTACCTTACACATGCCATAAGACATTATCTGTCAACAGAATCAAAATGTTTTTTTTCCTGAAATCCCCGACAGAAAGCTACATACCAAGCTATCGAATTTCTTCTTGCCAAATATTTTTTCAAACAACGGAATATAAATGAAGATTTTATCAAATTGTACTATCAATCCTGGCTCTAAAACCCCTCCTTGTTCCCCCTACTGAGCTACTTTTCTTAGCTTTCGCCCATCGTGCGAGTCGCCTTTAAAAATCAGAATAGATGTGTACAAACGTTTGCTCACGATCACTTTATGAATGCACAAAAACCCAGGTAATTTATCGGTAGAAGCATCCCTTATTTTACGCGTATATTGAATACTAAATGGATTGACCACCATTCTTTTGGGAAATGCCTTGTCTCGAAATATACTTTGTTGAAAAAGTTCTACGAGAAAATTCAATTACTGTATTTCGTCTTGCATGTTTACAAAGCTTTCAGCAATATCATATTGGTATCCAGAACTTTCACATGGCTTTAAGTTTATTAATACTACTGGATACCCACTTCCTGCGAAATAGATCGTTTAAAAAGAGGCTATCTTATCGTTCATTGGTTCGTCTCCGGCTAACATTCCTCTTGAAGACCGCCCTGGGTGTCCTCATGTTAACTAATCCTGATGGTAGGAATTGCTCCAAATAAAAGATTAAAAAAAGCAAAAACAAATATAATGAACACACCTGTTCCCATGGGATGTCCCTGTGCAATTACCTTTTTTCTGTTCACAGTTCTAATATTTTCTCCAAAAAAATGCCCTAGTGTCGACTTGCGTAGCTGGCCTGTGTTTATTTTCTAGTTAGTCGTATCACTAGCCTTCCATCATCAATCTTTTTAGATCTTTAATTCTTACAAAGTACCAGTCTTTGTATTTGATTCCTTTCCATCCACATAACCTAATCTCTATGCTGTACATTACTCTTTATTTTTATCTCTGCATAGTGTATATGTAACGCACTGACGATATTCGTTTCGTTTTTTCGAGCAACTTGTTTATTCATATAACACATCACCCCATTCCCCATTTACATGCTTATCTTCTTCTTCTTAATTGCCCCACAGTTTCAGTCATGAGAGGCACGACAGCGCCACACAACGCTTTAACAACAACAAAATATGCTAGGGAAGTCTGCGTCTTTAAGAGATCATTTGAAAGTGACTTGAGCACTTACATTTGATAATGGCAAATTACCCCATGCGAATTTCAATCAGTCCTGTACTTTTCAAATAAATCATTCAGATGGCCACGTGCGTACAATACAAATCTCTATTATACTAACTATTCTAACTTGTTTATGTCAATCAACAGATTTCCACTGAATCGTGGCACATGCACAATAATCAAACAAAACACGGTTTCCAATTATGTAAATGACAAGGATTATACATATCAGCAATAACAGCCCTTAAACTTGTGATTTAATAAAAACAATCAAAAATCACCACTATTACAACCCAACTAGTGTGAAATATAAGTAACCTGAACCAAATTAAATCCGCCAGCGACACAGCAAAACGATTCACAATAAAGCAATCCAACAATAAACACAAAGTCCACAAATGACTCACCACATTTTATGAATAACATATCTTTTGAACTGCCGGTTAACATCACATCAACGGTGTGCGTTGTGTCGAGTCAGCTCGATCTCCATTGGAGTAACTAAGTGCTTCATTCCAGTAGGTTCTTCCATCCTGGTCCTTGCTTTTCGATCCCCCCACAGATCACAAAAAATGAAATTCCCCATCCAATTTACAAATTTAAAATAGATTTCTTCAAAGTAAAACCTCCATCTTACCTGCATTTCTTGGTTATCAAAGGACTTTCTTCCAGAGCACCGTAATGGAATCTCTCTACCCCCTTCAATTGTTTAATACATGATAATATATCCTGTGATTGAGAGGAGAGAGAGAGGAGAGAAGATAGAGAGACGAAGCGCGCGAGAGAGGTGCGGCAGGTGATTAATAACAATTGATTTTTTTTTAAAGGTCCCCCAACGTAAATTTTAGTGATAAGTATCAAGACGAACCGATAACAACTCTGTGGAGGGCTACCATCATCTTACGATGTATTTTCTGGAACATGCATGCAAAATATATCCTCTACCAGTCTGGCGTTTCCATTCTTTCTCTACTCTTCTATTCTCCTTTACTAATCTTTGATATAGACACCATCACGAGTTCTAGGCTGAATGACAAGATTATTGAAAAATCGAGGTTTGTTTTTTTGAATAGAGTGATTGTCACGTGAGCCTCAGTCCCTGCAAAATCAGGGATTAAATTTCCACACATTTTTTTCCCTGGCTACAAGACGGCTTTAAATGCAGATTTTAGCTCATCAAATTTTGAGACATTCTTAGCCTCCACATTGATTTATATTATCATTTCACAACTAATGTTTATGTGTTTTAGCTTATATCTACAGAATCATAGTGGACAACAGTCTGTTCCTGTCTGTCTGCAGATGCTCTGCCTGCCTGCCTGCCTTTCTGGCTTTCTGTCTTGCCAGCCAGCTGCCTTGCCTGGTAGGACTGCCTGTCTGTCTGGCTGTTGATCCGTCTGTC
>JADBJO010021389.1:7500-29639 GCA_016801955.1 Conus betulinus
GTAGGTGAAGTCTCCTTGTTTGTCCTGTGAGCTCTAAATTGTCAGTTTCTGGTAGGCGAATGGGCATTCGTTTGAAGTTTTGAAGGTGTGTTTATTTCATCATTGGAACAAGAGTTTTGACAAACCATCTTTCCCCTGGCTTTCCCCCGGCTTTCCCCTGGCTTTCTCATGGCTTTCCCCCTGACTTTTTCCATGGCTTTCCTCATGGCTTTCCCCTGACTTTCCCTGCTTTCCCATGGCTTTTCCCCTGACTTTCCCCCCGCTTTCCCATGGCTTTCCCCTGACTTTCCCCCGGCTTTCCCATGGCTTTCCCCCTGACTTTCCCCTGGCTTTCCCATGGCTTTCCCTTTTCTGACTTTCCCCCGGCATTCCCATGGCTTTCCCCTGACTTTCCCCCGGCTTTCCTTTGGCTGGCTTCCCCTGACTTTCCCATGGCTTTCCCATGGGCGTTCCCCTGACTTTCCCCTGGCTTTCTCATGGCTTTCCCCTGACTTCCCCTGGCTTTCTCATGGCTTTCCCCTGACTTTCCCCTGGCTTTTTTATTCCATGGCTTTCCCCTGACTTTCCCCTGGCTTTCCTATGGCTGTCTCATTTTCCCCTGGCTTGTCTTACGGCTTCCCCTGGCTTTCCCTGGCTTTTTCATGGCTTTCTCATGGCTTTCCCGTGGTTTTTCCTTGGCTCTCTCCCGGCTTTCCCCTGGCTTTCCCCCTGGCTTTTCCCCTGACTTTCCCCTGGCTTTCTCATATGTTTTACCCTGGCTTTACCCTGGCTTTACTCATGGCTTTCCCCTGACTTTCCCTTTGGCTTTCTCAGTTTTTCCTGTTTTTCCCCTGGCTTTCCCCTCTGGCTTTCTCATGGCTTTCCCTGGCTGTCTCATGGCTGGTTCTCATGGCTTTCTGGCCTACCCAGGCTGTCTCATGGCTTTCCCATGCTTTTCCCCTGTCTTTCTCCATGGTTCCTTACCCATGCTTTCTCATGATTTACCCTGGCGTTCCCATGGTTTTCTCCTGGCTTTTCCACGCTTTCTCATGGTTTCCCTGGCTTTCTCATGGCTTTCCCCATGGGCTTCTCATGGCTTTCCCCTGGTTTTCTCATGGCTTTGTTTTCTTCTGGCTTTTTCCCTGGCTTTCTCATGGCTTTCCCCTGGCTTTCTCATGGCGTTTTTCCCTGGCTTTCTCATGGCTTCCCCTGGCTTTCTCATGGCTTTCCCCTTGGCTTTCTCATGGCTTTCTTGTGGCTATCCCCTGGATTCCCATGGCTTTCCAAATGCGACAAGGAGAAATATGAGGGAAAAGAGGATGGAGGTAGGGTCAAAATAACTACAGTGACAATAGGACTGACAGGAGGATCGGGACCAATGCGACAGTATTGTGATGCAATGAGGGACCTAGTCTAAGGAAGATAATTGTGGACAAATTCAAGATGTATTCAAGGGACAACACTTCCCAGTGTTCCAATATAAGCGATTTTGGAGAGAAGGGAGATGAAAGTCTGTGTTGGTGCTGCAATAAGGTCATTAATACGTAGAAGAGAAGGGAGGTAAGTCCGTATAATATACGAATCATGGTGTGAAAGCACGTGCCAACAGAAGATTCCTTCATTCAAGGGAGATAAGAGGGTACCCCGTGAAAAGAGAAGTGGTGAAGGGCGGGAAAAGACGGGGGAAAAGCGGGGGGTGGGGGGGGGGGGAGACAGAGTCAGTCGTGGCTGCGGTGGGGATGGGGGGGGGGGGGGGGGTAGGGGAGCAAAAAGAGAGCAAGGGGATCATGGGAGATGAGGGGGATGGAAGTTTACTAACTGTGCGATATATAGTGTTGAAAAAACAAAAACAAAAACAAAAACAAAACTAAAAAAACGCGCGCGCGAACACACACCACACACACACACACACACACCACACAACACACACACACCACACACACACACAACACATACGCGCGCGCGCCGCTTGCTTTCAGGTTTTATGGCTAAATGAAAGTCGAACAAAGGAAACTATACATTAAGACCACTGAGGAAAAAGTAACTACTGTTCATGAAAATACATTAGAGCATTTTTTGTCATCAATGGCAACCACATTTGAGCAGGTTTTCTTATATTGTCAAGGGTAGTTGTGTGTTGAGAGACGGCAATAAAAAAATTTAAAATATAATAAAATAAAACGAAAAAAAAAAAAATAATGCCATGCAACCGTCTGCAGCCACGTAACATAATACACAACCAAACACACGCCTGATCACTCTGACAGTCATGGAGGCATCGTTTAGCATTGAGACTGGCAAATATCCTTCAACATTTCCCCCACACGCACGAATCCCCACACTGCTGATGCGACAGGTACAGACACACACGCGGCTTTGGCAGAGTGGTCACGTGGCCTACTTCTTACACTTCAAGCCACCTGAGTACGACATGTTCTGTGGAATACTGGTACCAATACAATCGGATGGGTTTTGGCTTGCATATCAACTCACTGGCAACATCTGAGTATTGTTCCACGGGTACTGCGTGTTTCTGTCAGTTATGTGAAACTGACGTCAGCATCCTCCCATCGCTTACGTCAGCCTGTCAGCTTCCGGCACACCCGGCGGAAAATACCCAGACACGTGTTCCTGTCATGACGTGTCGCCGCTGCAGCACGTGACATCAACCCGTTTTTTGCCTGTGACGAGGCCAGTGTGTTGCAGGGGGGTGACAGGGAGTGGAGGGTGGTACAACAATTTCTGCCCAACGGCTCCGGGATTCAGACAGCCCCTATTTTTATTGTAGGGCGGCTGGAAAGTTCGTGCCCTACAGGTCTGGTGTGCGACTTTCGGACTGACTGTATTGGAGGAGATGATGAAGACTTCTGTGAGCAACCCACCTGCTATTGGATAGGTTCAATTGTGGGAATTTATCAGGTTGGCTTTGTTTTCCTCCTTTGTCTTTGTACTTCAGAAAAAGACTGGAGTACGAGTTAACCGCTGTAAACAGTCAAGGGTTTTTAAAGCAGAGGATAGGGGCGTTCTCTCCTGACTAAACGCTGGAGAGTATTGAATCTGAATAATGGTTTTATATTCTACTTTTATCATTATTTTCACCCATCACTTTTCCACACCCCACCTTCCCTTCTGTTCTCCCCCTCCTCACAGTTTTTTATAATCCACAAAATATACAATAGCCTATGCGAAAAATTGTGTTTGTCGAACTTAACTCATTATGTTTTGGATTTAGTGTCTAACATCAGCTATACTAACCGTATACATCCACCCTCCGTTTTTGCCGTTATAGTTGTTCATATGCGATATGTGTGATAGCAGTTACGCTGAAAGGCCCCACAACAGAGCGAAAAAATTTAAATAACGTGTTATGGCGTGCAGCCCGGTTCAAGTGGTTATTGCGTTCCCTTGAGATGTATGCTGACTATTGTGACAATTGACTACTTGAACAGGTTCCTTGGTGGAGCGTTGCCTGATTATGCTGATGGCAATCTGAACCCAATCAGTATAATCTATATAGAATATAAATATATAATGATTCATGAATACATATATATATATCAATAATCTATATATAAGTTTCGCTGTTATGCTTTTCCATTCAAGCCATTGTGGAAAATTGGTCCAGATCAATTCAACTTGATCTGTTCAGTGTAGTACATGAAAATTAAATGTGTTTGCTGGCGTCCTGAATTTGTCCGTCTTGGTATTCCCTCGGTTAAATCCCCCCCCACCCCCCCAGAAAACGGTTTTCCAACCGCATGTTTCGTGTCATCACACGTGGACCCCGAAAAGCTTGTCTTTGACCCTTGTGGCAGCTGGATTGGTCATTAGATACACGAAATCTCATACACGCTAAGAGGAAAAAAACAGATTACTAATATCTTTTATAACATTCATTGTCACTTCACTGAGTTGTAATTGTGATAGTTTTGAAAGCACTTAACCGCAATCTCTTTCAAAAACGACCGAAGATTCATCCAAGTAGATGATTTACTCCTTATTCTGTTTTTCTAAACGTGTACGAAGTACAAAAGAATTGGTGCTATATCACCATCTTTAACCACCACAACGGATCTACGTTGCTTTCCACACTACCTTATAAGCACTGAACTTGGGGTGTGTGTGTGTGTGTGTGTGTGTGTGTGTGTGTATGTTCTCTCTCTCTCGCTCCATCATCGTCTCTCCTCTCACTCATCTCTCTCACACTCCTCAATCTCTCCTCGCTCCGGGTGTGGTGTGGTGGGTTGCGTGTGCGTGTGTGTTTACGTGCCGGGCTGTGTGGTGTTGTGCGGATATGGCTCTGTGTCTATACATTTCTCTGGTGTGTGGTGTGTGTGTGTGTGTGTGGGTGTGTGAGTAGATTTGAAATATAAACAGATTTGTATGATTATCTGAGTAGGTAAAAAAGAATGTAACATCGAAAAAAAAACCCATCAGATCGAGCCCTTAGACGATCGATCTAAATGCCTTGCAGATGTTAATCGGCACCGCTTATGATCAACTGTCGTCTGTGGCGGCACGATTTGATAAAAGAAATGGGCCAAAGAAAATGTCAACATCTCATGGCTGGCTGCCGTGTGATCAGGACGGCCTAAAAGAAATAAATCATCTAAAACAAAGCATATCAAAACCTTAGTGGCCACGGTATAGCCAGTTCTGGAAAAGTATGTCACCTGACGGAGACGACCAGATATGCAACTGCGAGAGGGAAAACCTAGCAACAAGCCGGCATCACTAGGAAAGACTCACCTTCCCACCACGAGGTCTGGGTGCCAGACTGATGCCGGCGTGCCACGGTGATGCCACCATCTGGTTCACACGTCAGCAAAATATTCCACCTAAAGAAAAACCCACTCTCTTTGAAAAAAGAAAAATTGTTACCAAGAATGACGTCATTCAACATCATGACGCAACTTGAACACAAGGGATCACAAGAAGAACCTAGACTTCTTAAAGATTTACCCACTATACGTATTTCTACATGATTCTGTCATGAACAAAGTGGAACGGAAAGCGACTGGGACGATCCTAACGGGGTTTGCAGGTGGCGACAAGGAAGCTCCATGGCCATCGAACAAATGCAGTACAGTTTCTTAAAGAGACCCAAGAAATTGAATCTGTTCCCCAGAAACAGAACAAAACGGACTGCGATTGTTCTTCCACGCTGGAATAAAAGATGTCAAATCAAAAATAAACCAACCAAATGCAGCCTGAAACATGGAAAGAAAAAGGGGCATTAAAAGGGTCAGTCAAGAAATGCATTTTCCCACAGCAAAATAGTAGTGAGTCAGGCGGCGCCAGAAAGAAATAAGCCCTTGACTACTACCTACTTTCGCTACAACACCTCTTCTGGGCATAGGCCAACCGACAAGGATCATCCAGCCATCAACGTCCTGGGCAATTCTCTCCAGCTAGGGCTCCCACTTTTCCCCAACGCTTGTCACGTCCTGTCTGCAGGGTCTCGGCGACAAGGAGTTCCCTTGCAGCGGCCTCAGTTCTTTTTTTTTGCCCGTACAGACAAATCACCAGAAACAATGCCTGCCGGTGAGTGCTTTCTATGTACCGGCAGGCCACCGCAGTAGGGTGTGGCCTATCCACCTCCATCTCCTTTGGAGGAATCCTCTGCAATCTGGCTGGCTTCTGATTTGTCTGTTGCCACAAGGTAATCGTGTTGCTGATCCTGTTCTGGGGCCAGTGGATCCTCAGTATGCGCCTCAGACAGGAATTGATGAAAGTCATGGATCTTGTTGTTGGTGATGGTAACTGTGGTTCGCCACGTCTCAGCTCCATATCAGTTACTCCTTTATGGAGCTGACAAAGCCCTTGACCAAAGGGAGAATTATTCCAATGCGGTTGGCAAAATCCACCGTCTCTTGACGTGAGAGAAAAAACTTCAGTTTTGTAAGCTACCACAATCTGCATTGCTAACAGAACTACAGCATCTGACTGTCAGAAAGAATCCATCCAACCAAGGCCAGAGGGATGCCGAGCGGTGTTCTATAAGCCCCGTACCCTTGGGATGCATTTGCACCGCTGGTTCTGGGTGGGAGCAGTTTTCAGGAAGGATTATCAAGACCACCCCCCTATTTCACCAATCATAAGGCGGCCCAGGGTTCTACCCTACCATTCCGCCCTTTTCCCGCCCCCATGGTTCTACTGACTTGTGCTCTCCTCACTGGCTGGGGACTCTGTGTTTGCCTCTCTCCCCCATTTCCCCTTCTTAAATATGTTGGATTTACTTTTGAATGTTTAAACCTTTTAAAAACACGATATCTTAGTTCAGTTTAGATTTTAATCCGTAAAAAAGTTCAATATTATCTAAACAATAGTTGCAATGGAACTTGTGGTTTCTATGTTTGGATCTACGCGACTTTGTATTTAAATCAGTAGATTCATGATGAAAAAAAGTTGAAGTTTCTAGCGCTTATTGATTCATTCTGTAAGGTTAAAACAGCATAAACAATTTGCCTGACATTCCTGGTAATTGAACACCCCCTACTTCCGCAGCAGATATTACAATTGATATTTATGATTAATATGCGTGCATGACAACATAAGAGTGTTTAAAAATAGCAGGACGAATAATCTGCATAACTTACCGTTTGCCTGTCAATACAGAGTATACTATGAGGAAGTTATAATTCCAATAACATTTCACACGTGTTTCAAGGAATCGCGAGATCTATTTCCACTAACCTGTTGTATCTTTTTGAGAGTTCTGGTTTTGGAGAAAACTGTTGAGTGTTTAGCGCTCCAATTAGTTGAACGTGGAACAGAATAAAAGCTTCCCAAACTTAAGAACTATTACTATCCCTACCCTCTTTAGGCAGCACATCAATGGGTGTAATAAAAATTTGCAAACAGCGATCTATATTAGGACAACTTGACCTTGAGTTTTACTAATATTAGCCCATACCAGTTTCTATAGATAAACAAGATGTTTTTCCACAGGTGACTGCCATATCAAGTAAATAAAGGAATCAGGTTATAATGTTTCTGTCTGTACACTTTCCTACTGTCCCAAAAGTTGATGACACAGATTGTAAAAAAACATACTGATTTTAACAAAGAGGAAGTGATTTATGGGCGACTTTAATGCTCATGTGTGCCCCTTTTGGGGTAGGGAAGTTTGGAGTAAAGTGGACATCTAATCGATTTTGTTGAAAATATTGTTGATTCGAATTTATTTTTGTTAAACGACGGTAGAATTACGAGATTCCTGATGTAGGTTACTCACAAGTCGAGTGCATAGATCTATCGCTTGTTTTCCCCAAACATAGGGGTAAACTATCGCTGGTCCACAATAAAGATTGTTTAGGGAGTGATCATCTTCCCCACTTACAATACCTTTTTTTCTTAATGAAAACATATTTGATGAACCGTCTGTCTCTGAATGCAAAATTCAACATGAACTATAAACTGGCCAACTGGGAAGCCTTTCAAACTTTTTTCCTTGTGTCACAAAATACAATCACCAATTGAGAATGACGATCTAGATACTTTTTATGCAAACTTTTCAAAAGTATATTACTACAGCTGAAAGACTATCCCAAAATATAATACAAAAAGATTGGGAATATGTAGGCAACGTATGGTGGGACAGAAGAATCAGACTCGCTGTACACGTCAAAGCGAAAAAGCTACAAAATATGGATAAAAAATAAGGGAGGATGAAAACTTTTATAATCATGAAACAAGAAAGAATTAAATGTAACTAACGTTATTGCTCAAAGCAAAAAAGAAGTATTGGGTTGAGTTTTGTGAAGCTGATGTATCAGAATCAAAAGATTTTATTTAAAGTTTGGAAAAAAGTAAAAAGAAATGAAAAATTGCTATAAACTCAGTCATAACCAATTAAAGTTAAAAACTGATTTCCCCACTGCATTTGCATAAGCTGAAGCTTTTGCAGATTTTTTTGAATTCTCAGCTTGAGTCAATTAAAAATCTTCAAGTCCAACACAGTCGTCACAGAAAATGAGGAACAAAAAGACGGATACATGGCGCCTCCACGAAGACAACGGCATTTCCTAAACTCACCTTTGCTGTTATCAGAACTATCAGAACACTACATTCTATCCCTTTACATGATTCGCTGTTGCCTTCCATGGAGTTCCTATCAACTCATCAACACTACCTTTTCGGGGAAATATTTTACTGCATTATTCATTCTAAAAATGTTGGAGTTATTGGCAACTCTTCAGACGGGAAAAGTTCAGTAGTAGTCCCAGTAATCAAGGAAGGTAACCGAACACATCTGTTGCATCGTCTACAGGACACCATAGCTCTAACATCTCATGGTTGTAAACGTTACGAAAAAACCAAAATATTAAACGAACGCTTTTTTGTGTGTTTGTTTGTTTTTTTTTTGCTCGTCCACCAGTCTCCACCACAGAGCAGTTGCACACCACGCCGATCGCGGAGCCGGCGTGAGTGAGCTCTCCCTCCGGAGGCGCCACCACGTCCCGTCCAACGACAGCCCCCATGGACTCGCCGATACCGGTGACCCCGACGGAACCAACCAAGGCCACAGACGTGGAGAGGACATCGAAATTGAGGTCACCATGAGAGCAGGGCATGAAGGGCCACAGAATTTGATTTTTTTTTTTTTTTTTAATGCTGATCGATGAGAATGAGGATGATTAAGATGATGCTACGGATTTCCATTTCGGTCTGAGACTACATGACAGGGCTGTACTCTACGCTTCCTTTCATAATATATCCCGGCGTCAACCAGGCCCGAGAGATACAGACACCTGCAGTGTTGGTCAGAAATTTGAGCAACACTCTCAGAAACGCATCCATTAAGTGGATGAAACTCGACTGTGTGGTCCCAGTCTTCCCAACTGAGCCCGCATTTGTACAAATAAAGCGAAATGTGTGGCATTTCCGGGCCAAATGTTTGACATTACATTAAAAAGCTTCCAACAGAATAGAAGCTACCTGACGGCGAAAATTTGAGTGAAACTTATTCATCCTTTAGAATGTAATCTGGGTATTCTCAGGGTCCAGTTATCCCTCCATGTTGTTCCAATCCTAATCCAGATCCTCCCAAACTCTTAAGGTCAATTTAAAGCAAGCATGTATGTTCATATGCAGATGATTATTGCTATTTGGATGAATTGTGACAACCTTAAAGTAGGCATTCCAACTAAAGAACAATAAACATTTTGTCCAGAGGACCCTCGTACTACCCAAAGAATTGGATAAATTATCTTCATTTTTCTATATAAAGAAACGGATTAGAACTATCGGGAGAAAAAAACCCTGTCTTATGTTGTTTAAAAAACACACGGTGCGAACCGAAAAGACTTAGCCTCAAACGCTTTTTGCTGCTAGATGGTCAGATGCTGGAATATAACCAAAAAGTTAAGGTTCCTGGGGGCAATTTTACATCCTAAGCTGAACGTGGACACACATATTGAAAAACTTAATTGATAAAACAAGAAAAAGATTCAACATTCTTAAAATTATATGTATCAACCATGGGTCAGGACTGTCATACCCTTTTACATCTATACATCTCTTTAATTCCGATCGAAATTGACTTATGGGCAGGAAGTTGTATTTCTCTGCGCCATAATTCGCTTTAAAGAGATTGCAAAGCTTGGATAGTAAGTGCCAAGAAATTAGCCTCTGGGTTCTCCCCAGTACCACAAACCAACACTCATATGTATGTTATAAGAAACATATATATTACCTCTAAATGAGAAGCGAAATATTTGATGATCCACATATTGGGTCAGAAGAGTCTTGTCGTTGAAAAAATTCCGTTACTGAAGAAATTCTGATTGACATTCAGTAAAAAATGTTTCCCTAAGCGGTCTAAAAACATATCTTACATTCAACCGGTAGAATCATAAAACTACAATCTGACTTTATGTCACATTGTAATGTATATGATTTACTGCTATACCCAGAATTTCCTGCCAGTACCTCCAATGCCTCCTTGGGAACACTTCAAAAATGCTTCTTTTGATTACAAATACACTTTGTTAAAGAAAATTTTGATAATAAAATATTTTCATTTAACAACTGAAGTTCGTGAACATTTTTTTAGAAAACAGCTATGCAAAACATTTAAAAGTGTTTGTGTACAGATGGGTCTGTAATGGAATCCTCTGACAGGGGTTCAGGCTTTTATAATACCAACCTTAAAATGTCAGGAAATCATAATTATGTAGGAAGGGGGGTTTTTCAATCTATCAGAAACCTCAGGCTTGATTAAGATATATATGCATACTGGCGGCATTTGATATTATATATAATATGATACATCAATTGCTTTCTATCAAATTTTACTTTGTGTTGATTCCAAATCTTTTTTACAATCACTAGAGCGGTTGGACTGCAAAGCTAGAAAAGATTGCTTTTGAAATAAAACATTTACTGCATTGTTTCATAACTCT
The DNA here is from genome assembly GCA_016801955.1 of Conus betulinus. NCBI lineage: Eukaryota > Metazoa > Mollusca > Gastropoda > Neogastropoda > Conidae > Conus > Conus betulinus. The sequence goes on from JADBJO010021389.1 coordinate 17,886, forward strand.
AGGTATAAGATTTGATTTTGTTGTCTGGGTCCCATCTCACTGTGGGATACAAATGGGAAGAACGAGCAGACAGTCTCGCAAAAGAAGTGGAGCAAATAGAAACATGGACGGCCAATTTACTGAACAATCCCTTAATAGAATCTATCCTCTGTTGAACTAAGATCAAAATTATGGAAAAATAATGCATGCATAAATGCGGGAAAATTCTAGTTCAAAATGGGACCACCTTACCGGTCGCCGTTCTCGTTGCCCAAGACACTTGTTAGTTTAATTCAGCAATATGGTTACTAGATACTGGAAACACCTATACTATTCTCATGGCTGTTTTTGTGTATGACAGAGGGAAAACATTTATGTAAACAATCTTTTGTGTTGAAATGCTCAGTGTTGACCCCAACTCTGTGAGGAGAATAACTCTTGATATTTCAATACTGTCTTATAACATGGTTCTATTTTGCTGAAATTGCCAGGTGTAATTCGCATCACAGGTTGCAAAACTGTTTATAAAGATCAACACATTTGTGTACCCGCCATGGTTATTTCACATCTGTCAATTGCCATATATCGGATGTGGGGTTTTGCAAATACTATGTGGAAGAGAAAGTTAATGATGGATTTTTTTTTTTGATTTTGTTTTGCTTTTTTGTTTTTGTTTTTTTTTAGTATTTTATAAAAGTGTCATACTATACATCTGGCGTCGAAAAGACATTAAATAACACTGAACTGAACTGAACTGATGATTTATCTGAACTCTAAAATGACCATCGCAGCATCATTACATAAGAATATAAGTCTTATTCATATTGCTTAAAATATACCAGTTACGCATCCATGGGGTTGGTGTAATGGAAAAGTTTTTTTTCACACTGCAATGGTCCTAGAAAATCTTACCTCTCCGGCACCTTATCATGCAAAGCAATGTCAATACAGAAAGACAGTGTTCAATACAAATCTACTGCAGCATTTTCCAAATCAATGCATTCACCATTACTAGAAAACGGTGTTATGAAATTGTCATGTTAGCATAGTCCCAAGATAAGCACGGTCACATTACAGAGAACGGTGGTTAAATTGGCATCATGTCCCCAAATCACAAATCTACCAAATGTCAGTAATACCGAAAGACCGGTGATTAAGGCAAATGTTTTGTGCACATCCGTGTCCAAAGCAAAACAATTCAGTAATACAGAACGACGGTGTCTAAGAACTTGATTAATGGGCTAATCAATGTCCTAACCAAGCGCAATGCTCCGTACATACAGAAAGACGTTATGTAGAAAATTATTGACATCGTGTCCAAATCAAAGCAATGTCAGTAATACAGAAAGACGGCGTTAAGAACTGTTACTGTAATCATGTCTAAATCAAATTAATGTCAGTAATACAGAAACTGTATTAAGAAATGTATTGACATCAATTTCCAACTCAAGCATGTCACTATTATCAGAATACGGCGTTAAGAAATGTTACTGGCAATCATGTCCAAAGTCACTCTAATGTCCGGAATACACGAAAGACGGTGTTACGAGATGTCTACTGGCCTCATTTCCAAGTCAAAGCAATGTTCAGTAATAAGAAAGACCGGGCTAAGAACATGTATATTGGCATCATGTCCAAATCAAGAAGCCTGTCAGTTCTACAGACGCGTGTTTAGAAATATTTATTGATATCATTCCGAATCCGGAATTTTGTGTTTAGCTTTGTGCAACGTCTCTCCCTTTGGACTTGTTTTCCATGTGTGACTTCACATCAATGCGATGGTCTGCATGACTGCGTGAAACACAATGGATATTAATCTGATGCCCTTTCCAAGTCGCCCCTGCATCAAACAGCATTAAGCCGCCAGCTGCGGTATGCTTTGACTCCCCAGGAGGTATTTCACGGTGCCCCTGTACGACAACGGCTACCAACCCATTGTCCGAACCCACTTCCATGCCATCGATGTTTACTATTTGTGTACTCCTGTCCTAAGGTCACGTGTAACGACAGTTATATTGTTCGCGCCGCCCCCAACGATGAACTGTTGTTCAGGGAGACAGGGGTCCTGAGCTTCGACCTGTCAGAACACATCACCCTCCGTCCTGTCGTGGAAGTGAGATACCATCGTCTTTGCAACGTGATCACTTTGTGTGATGGTCGCTTACCCACCAATGTCTCCAACCCGTGGACATGTACGATCCGAACGATGATGTGACGTTCCCATCGTCCCTGACCTTCTGCGTTGTTGGTCATGGCCTTGTAGCATATTCACCCTTCCCCACTCACTTTTGCAGTCCCTCTTATTCCCACATCTCAGCTACTGGGAAGCCATTTGGGCAAAATGGTCTGCATCAGTCTGAGCATCTCTCCAAGCAGCATCATGCTCATCATCTGGGCGTTCAGGCTTGCGGATGGAAAAGCTGCTATTATATTACCCAATATTCAACAAGCTTAGGATTTAGGCAGCAACTTGTGACTCGCGTCACTTTCAGCCATTTTGAGGCCCTGTTTCACACCTTGTATACCTTCGACAATCTGAGCCTTGCAACAATCCATAACCCAACATTATCATTAGTCCATGTCTGCAGTCAACCTACCGATGCTCCTCTGTTTCAATCTCTCACCTCCGAGTAATTATCTCAACATGGATTGGTCCCTGTCAACTCATGCTCCAACTTGAGGTCCCTGGATTTGTCTCCGCAGGGATCCTTCTTGCAGGGACGGACTCTACCTCATTACCTTCGTGTTTTGAACTTTGCTAGGGCCCCATCGCTTATTTACCCCGACCTTCCTGAAAACGTGAGCAATCTGATGCATTTGTCCGTGGACAACTCAAGCTGTGTTGTCCTGCAGTTTTAACCAGACCAGTTCAAAGGCGAGTGCTTGGCCTCCCGCGTAACGAAATTTCTCATGTGATTACATGGTGAAGTCTAAGAATGTTTACCGCTTGCTTAACCGTGTTTGCTTCCTGGCAATTATCGAAACACTGGCAGTTTCGTTTATCGCATTGTGTAAGTTTTCAGCACAAGAAACAGATTGGTTTTTTGTCTTTGTCTTTCCACACTCTGTGTTTCTGACTTTTTCATGTAAATATTTCGCTTTGTTGGAGGTGCAGATCGTATTTATCTGGAGCTTATGTCTGGAGTGAAGCCGATGGAAAACGAGCAACCGTGTGCAAAGTGCTGGTTGTTGTCGCTTTCTGTCCTCTGAGGTGCAGCCAGCCTTCCTCATCTGAATCATTCACCCCCTGGACATGTTCATGTACGTCACTTTCCTTTCAGCAGATCCGCTTGTGGAGACACTGCCACCGCCCACCCCTCAATATCGCCGCTTTGGCATCATCATCTGGCCACTGGGCTTCATCATGGCCACTGAGCCTCTGCTCCCGCTGACGTCAATTGGGAGTTTTGGCACCCACCACAGGTATCTGGTATTCCACTGACCGATCACCGGGAGCTGAATTTGCCGGTCATTCCGTATCTCATCTCAGTGTTATGGATCGTCGGACAACCTTGCTACTCGTTCTGCTGATATCGGCCGTCAGGTCAGTTCTCATCGTAATGGTCCGGTCAAAACTAACGTCATGTCGAACAGAGAAGGCGGACTAGCAACAGTCAGTCGGCACGAAAAATGTCGAAGTCCAAAGAAAGTGTTAATCTGCACTACGGACGTCTTTTCACCTGTGGCCGTGTTTTCTAGACTTCGCGGTGCTTGGGTTAACATCGGTCTCGGTGGTTTGTGTTGGATTATTTGCCATGGATGTAGTATCATCCCAGCGGAGGGTCAATGGGGCCATGGCCATTTTGGTACTGCACGCTCAATTCGGCAACTCACCCCTTTTATCTACACCCCCTTAACTACATTACTAGAAAACCCGCCCGCACGAATAAGCAGAAAGAACAAGTTTACCCGAGGAGGGTTACACTGATAATTGATGAACAAAGGAGTAACACTATTTGATTCCATCAGCCTTCTCATATACCTGGTGCCAAGTGGGCCAAGTAATTAACGGACGATTTGGCATCATTCTGCCAGGTGGCCCAAGTAATTAACGGACTAAGGAGAGATTGTGTCTGCCAACTGGGTCCCTAAGTAATTCAGTGGTCGAAGGTGGTGATTGTGTCTCCAAGTGGGCGCCAAGTAATTAACGGTGACGAAGGGAATGTGTGTCTCCCATGTGGGCCAAGTGTGTTTCGGGTGTGAAGGGGGTGATGGGTGTCACTGCCAAGTTGGTGCCAAGTATTTAAACGGACGAAGGGTGAGATGGGTGGTGCGCCCAGTGGTGCCACGTAATTTTGTGGACGAAGAGAGGAGACTTGTTTCTGCGTGGGTGCCAAGTAATTTACGTGGAGATGAAGGGGGAGATTGATTGTGTCTCCCAAGTGGGCCAAGCCTGTATGTGTACGAATGGGGGGAGATTGTGTATGCCAAGTGTGGCCAAGTAGATTAGAACGGACGAAGGCGGAGAAGATGAACTTGACAACAGGGACTTAGATAACGGACGAAGGGAGAGATTGTGTCTGCATGTGGGCCAAGTAATTAAGGGACGGCCGACGGGGAGATTGTGTCTTCCAAGTGCGGAAACCCAACTTAACCGACGAAGCGAGATTTGGTGTCAGCAACCTCCAAGAGGGCTCAAGTAATTAACGGAAGGGAGGGGGAACTCTGTAGTCTGCCCAAGGGGCCAGCAGTAATTAACGGACGAGCCCCGGAGAGGGAGTGGTTTGCTCCCAAGTGGGCCAAGTAATAAGTGACGAAGGTGTTGATTGTGTCTCGCCAAGTGGGCCAAGTAAATTAAGACTAAGGGGTAGATTGTTGCCTGCTAAAGTGGACCAGTAATAACGGACGAAGGGGGAGATTGTGTCTGCCATGTGCGGCCAAGTAAATATTAAGGACGAAGGGGGATCTGTGGCTGTCCTGCCAGTGGGCCAAGTAATTAACGGACGAAGGGGGAGATCGGTGTCACAGCCCCAAGTGGGCCACGTAATTAACGGACGAAGGGGGCGATGATTGTCTGCCCAATGGCCATGTAGTTAACGGACGAAAGGGGAAGATGTGTCTGCCAAGTGGGCCAAGTAATTAACGGGACGAAGGGGAGATTGTTGTCTCCCAAGGTGGGCGAAGTAATTAACGGACGAAGAGGGCGAATATATATTGCAAGTGGGCTAGTCTATTAACGGACGCTCGCTGGATCAGTGTGTCTGCCAAGTGGGCCAAGTAATTAATGGACGAGGGGGGGAGTGGTGTCTCCCCAAGTGGGTCCGCAAGTAATTAACGGACGAAGGATTGGTCTGCCATTGGGTTCATGCCAATCAGGGTCTAACGTATTTAAGGCGAAGGGGGAGATGGCTGTCTCCCAAGTAGGCACCAAGTAACTTAAAGGACAGCAGGGGGAGATTCGTGTCTGCCAAGTGCGGCCAGTACTTTAACGGACGAACACGAAGGGGGAGATTTGTGTCTACGACGATGGGCCAAGTAATTAACGGACGAAAGTCGGAAAAACACAGATTGTCGGCTGCCAAGTGTGGCTCTCATTGTAATGTAGGGATGAGAAGTGGGAGATTGTGTCTTTCCAGGTGGGGCCAAGTAATTAACGGACGAAGGGGGAGATTGTGTCTCCAAGTCGGGCGGCAGTAATCTAACGGATCCGAAGGGGGAGATTGTGTCTGTCATGTGGTCCAAGTAATTAAGGGACGACCAAGGGGAGATTGTGTATCTCCATGCGTCGGTCCAAGTTAATTAACGGACGAAAGGGGAGATGGTGTCTGCCAGTGGGCCAAGTAATTAACGTGATGAAGTGGCGGAGATTGTGTCGGCAAGTGGGCCAGAGTAATTATCGGACGAAGGCGGGGAGATTGTGTTCTCCAAGTGGGCCAAGTATAATTAAATACGAACGGGGAGATTTGTGTCTGCCAACGTGTCCATGTAAATTAAGGTACGACGGGGGAGATTGTGCGTTCTGCCAAGTAGGCCAAGTAATTATCGGATGAAGGGTGAGATTTGTGGTCTGCCAAAGGGTGCCAAGCTAATTAAGGGAGAAGGGGAGATGTCTTGTCAAAGTGGTGCCAAAAAGTAATAGGTATTAAAGGGGGAGATGGACCGGCCAAGTAACCAAGTACGAACAGCGCAAGGAGATGTAAATGTCTGCCAAGTGGGGCCAAGGTATTAAGCGGATGAAGGGGGAGATTGTGTCTGCCCAAGTGGGCCAAGTAAATTAACGGACGAAGGGGGAGATTGTGTCTGCCACATGTGGGCCAAGTACATTAACGGGACGACAGGCGGGGAAGATTGTGTCTGCCAAGGGGGCCAAGTAATTAAACCGACGAAGGGTGGCGATGTGTTGTCCTGCCAAGTGGGCCCAGTAATTAAACGGACGAACGAAGGGGGGATGGAGTGAGAGTTGTGCTGCCAGGGGGCCAAGTAATTTAACGGACGAAGGGGGCTGATCGGTGTCTCCCAAGTGGGCCAAGTAATTAACGGACGGAATCGTCTGGAGATTGTGTCGGCCAGTGCCCCGGCCATAGTACTTCCCGGATGCAGGGTGGTTGCATTTGTCGCTCAGCTGGGCCCCTTAATTAACGACGAAGTTGGGGAGAGCTGATGGTGCTCTTGCCAACTGTGGGCCAAGTTAACTAATGAGGGAGAGAATGGGGGAAGATTGTGTCTGCCAGTGGCCACGTAGGTACACGGACGGAACGGCGGAGATGGTGTCTGCCCAAGTGATGGGCAGTAACAATTCCGGACGAAATGCGATTGGCGATGTGTCTGCCAGAGGGCCCAGCTAGATTACAAGCAGGAAGGGGGATATCGTGGTTTGGGTATCTGGGCCAAGTGGCTCAGGACTTCAGGTAGGAGATTGTGCCTTGCCACAGTGGCCCACCCGTAATCCGTGCATGTAACGATGCTGTTTGAGTTGTTGTCTGCCAAGGGGACAAGTCCTTATTGACCCGAAGGGGGAGTATTGGTGTCTGCCACGTGGGCCCCCAGTCATTACCGGACGAAGGGCATTGTGTCGTTGCCAAGTGGGCCACATGTATCTAACGTGACCGACGAAGGGGGAGATTGCTGTCTGCCAAGTGGGCCTAGTATTAGCCCGGAAGGACGAAGGGGAGATTGTGTACTCCCAGGTCGTGCGAAGTAATTGACGGACCGAAGGGGGAGGCTGATCTCTGCCCAGTGGGCGAGTATGAACGGACCGATGATGGGGGATGTGCTGTCCTGTCCAACATAGTGGTCCCAAGTAATTAACGGACGAAAAGGGGGAGATTGTTTGTTCTGCCCACGTGGGCCAAGTACGCACTGATCGGTGACACGACGGAGAGTGTGGTCATGCCAAGTGGGCCTTAGTATTAACGGACGCCGGGGGCGATATTGTTCTCCCAAGTTCGGCCACAGTAATTGACGGGACGAAGTGGGGAGATTTGTGGCTTTCTGGCAGTTGGGCCAGTAGTATTAGTGAACGGACGAAGGGGGAGAGATGTTGTGGGCTGCCAATGTCCGGACGCCGGCGTACATTAACGGCCCGTCCAAGGGGGGGATTGGTTGGGTCTGCCAAGCCGGTGCCAAGTAAGGGGGGGATGAAGTGGTGGTTGTGTTCTGGCATGGTGGGCCAAGAGTTGTGTAATAACGGGGGACGAAGGGGGAGATTGTGGGGAGCTTCGGTGCCCAGGGGCCAAGTACATTCCGGACGGACGCGGGGCGAGATTGTGTCTGCCAATGGTCCACAGTAATTAAGGCACGAAGTGGAGGCGATTGTCTCTGCCATGTGGCCAAGTAATTAACGGGCCCGAAAGGGGCGCTGGTGTCCTGCCAAGTGGGGCCAAGTAATTAACGCATGTAAGCGGAGATGAGATTGTGTCTGGCAAGTGGGCCAGTACTTACCCCGGACGAAGGGGGTGGAGATTGTGTCTGCCAAGTGGGCCAAGTCTTTAACGATCGCCCATGGCATGCTTGTGTCCTGCACGTTGTACTGTCCTTAAGGGCTGACGGGAGCGCTGTGTCTGACAAGCGGGGCCAAGTACTTCGGAAGGATGCCGAGATTGGTGTCTTGCCAAGCGGGGCCCCGTCTATTAAGGGATGAGGGGGGGGAGCTGTGATCTGCCAAGTGGCGCCAGAATTTCACGTACGAATCAGTCAGATTACGGTCATCCCCAGCTGGGCCCGGAGTATTCTACGGATGAAGGGGGAGATTGTGTCGCCATCATTGGCATCTGTCCTGCCCCCGAAGGGGGGAATTGTGTCTGCCGCAGTGGGCAAGTAATTAATTATGATTGTGTCTTGATGCCAAGTTAATTTAAAGGGATTAAGGGGGCGATTGTGTCCTTCATTGTGGTCCCAAGTAATTAACGGACGCGGGGGAGATTATATCTGCCCAGTGCCCAAGCCTTAACACTGGGATACCAGTCTGCCCTTAAGCGGGACGCAGGGGGAGATTATATCTGCCATGTCGTCACCTAATTAACGGACGAAGGGGGAGATTGTGTCTGCCACTGGCCAAGTAATTAACTGGGACGAAGGTGGGATGATATATATCTGCCATCTGCCAAGTAAAGGGCCAAGTACATTAACGGCTGCCTAAGCCGGAGATTCTATGTGTCTTGCCAAGTGAGGCCCCAGTCATTTCACGGATGAAGGGGGAGACCGCCGGGTCTACGTGTCTGCCAAGTGGGCCAAGTAATTCACTCGGAATTAAAGGGGAGATTGTGTCTGTTGAGTGGGCTAGGCTAAGGGTGGTTATGTGAGCTTCGTTAGTTGCCCATCAAGCACCGTTGTGACTGTCAAGGGTTATTTGACACAGTAATCTAAACCCACTAGCATCGGATTGTTGACAATAGTTCTTAACCTCCTTGTCTGTCTGTTTCTGTCTGTCTGTCTGCATGCTGCACGGGCACAACTTTAACCCTACAAAAACCAGAGAGCACAGAGCACGCAAGATTCAGAAACCCTAGCAACGTTTTCCTTCCTGTTTGTTTTACGATAGCACCTGCACACAATCGAATCCCATGTTTTCTGTCGTCACCAATAAACAACAAACCACTCCCCACACAAAATAAACATAGAAAACCACCACTAGCACGTGGCCACAACGAATAATAACTAAAGATAGAAAACCACTAGCAACGTGGCCACAACATGAATAATCATACCAAACCACTAGCAACGTGGCCAACAACAGATAAACCCATACAAAACACCCAGTAGCGTACGTGGGGCACACCAGACTAAACATACATAAACCCCTACGTCATTTACGTGGGCACAACACGATAAACATACAAACCCCTAGCGACGGTGGGCACAACAGAATAAAATACATACAAATACCCACTAGCAACGTGGGCACACAGATAAACATACAAAAAAGCCTCTAGCAACGTGGGCACAACAGATAACATACAAAACCACTAGCAACTCTGGCCACAACAAATAAACATACAAAAACCACTAGCAACGTGGCCACAAACAGATACAAACTATACAAAACCACTGGCAACGCTTTCACAAAATCACTACGAACCACTAGTTGGTGGGCAACAACAAAATAAACCACCACAACAAAACCACTAGCAACGTGGGCACAACAAATAAACATACAAAAACCACTGGCAACGTGGGCACACATAGGCATACAACAAAAACATACAAAACCACTAGCAACGTGGCCACAGTTCTCTGACAATCTACCTTCTCCTCGATCTCTTTTGGGGAGATTGTATCCGTCATCAGTATAGCGGCTGTGTGTGTGTGGAGGGGGGGAGGGGGGAGGGGCAGTGGGGGGTTTCCAGATCCCTCATATGCTCCTCTTCCACTCCTTTCGCCAAGCAAGCATTGTATCATTTTGCTGAGGCCATATTGCTGCCTGCCTTCCCTCCACCGATGATGGACCCCTCCAGATCCCCGTTGGAATCCCCCTCCCCCCAACCGCTCTTGTGTAATGGAACCCCCCAGCCCCCCTCCCCCATCCTTCTTATCCCTAGCTGGGAAGAAATGTCACTGGCTGGCCACCATGCGTGAAATCCCTCTGCTTCTGGGCCGTGCGAAAGATCCACCACATTGTTTGTGTGATTATCAGGCACCAATGACAACGATCTGTTGAAAAGGAAAAGCAGTATTTCTGACAAGAGTTTCGTCATTCCTCTTAATTAAGAATCAGTGGAAACTCCAAAATGGTGGGAAAACGAATCTCTCCTTTATCGCCTACTGTTTTACCCTGGTTTCCCCCCCCTCCCCCCCCCACCCCCCCCCCCCCACCCCACCCCACCACCCCACACTCCCTTCCCCTCACTCCACCCTCCGAGCTTTTCACCACGTCCGCCATTTTGCTTTGTTGTATTTGATCCCTTGGGCGTTTTTTTCTCACTCTCTCTTTGCTTCCTGAGACAGGACACACCCACCACCTGGTTTGGATCCCTCACCCCCCACCCCCTTCCACACCCTTGTTGTAACTGATCTGATTCTGCTTGTCACCCCACCTCCCTCCAACCTCACGTCATTCCCTGTTCTCTACCCCCCCTCCCCCCTTCTGTTCTCTCCCTTTTTGCACGCCCACACACACACACACACACACACACCACACACACCACACACACACGCACACAACACACACACCACACACACACACATCCACACACACACACTCACGCCCACGCACGCACAGCACGCACGCACCATACACACACACACACACACACGCCGCGCGCGCCGCGCGCGCACACACACACCACCGCTCACACTACGCACACGCACACACACACACCTCTCTCTCTCTCTCGTCTGTCTGTCCTGTCTCCACCTGCACCTTGCCCTCTCTTTCTCTCTCCACCCACCTACATCTCCTCTCTCACCACCTCTCTCTCTCTTATCTCTCCCTCCCCTCGCTCTCTCTCTCTCTTCTCTCTCCTCTCTCTCTCTCTCTCGCTCTCTCTCCCCCCACCTACTCTCTCTCTTCACCTCTCTCTCTTTCTTTCTCCCCCCCCCCTCTCTCCTTCTCTCTCTTGAGCTCTTTCTCTCTCCTCCACATGCTCCCCACTTCTCTCTTTCTTTCTCTGTCTGGCTGTCTGTCTCGTCCCCCTGTAGTCTCTCTGCTCTCTCTCTGAGACTTATATTACAGCCCGAATATCTGTCACTCTGTTCAGCCCCCCCGCCTGACGTTAGTCGGGCTGTTTGATTCAAGCCAAGACAGTACGGTTCTGTTTGGTTCTCAAGCCAACCGGTGCAGATCAAAATGGGTTTTCACGTAACACTAGCAGTGGGAGCCCCATTGTCTGAGTGATTTGATTCGGAGCTATGTAGCTCACATGTGCAGACGCTCTGTGGCTCGCACACACCAATGGCGCGGAATTGTGTCTTGCGGAATGCGTGTGTGTGTGTGTGTGTGTGTGTGTGTTTTTGAAGTTTCACGGATCATTTTCTTTGCAATTCTTCCTGGTTGGGTCGGGATATCGAGTGCTAGGTAGATCTTCGATCGAAGGTTTTTTCGTTTGTTTGTTGTGCTCATTTTCTTGAATGTTGTGGTCTGCTTGCAGTGTACCTGTCAGGTATTTGGGTTCCTTTGCGTTACGAGTGTGTGTCATTCTGGTAAGATTATCAATTTGTCGGTTTAATTCCTAGATCAAGTCGTTGAAAGGAAAACTCATTACCAGTTAGCGCGGATTTTCCTGCTGTAGGCCATCACTTGCACTACATGGTTTCATCTCTATTATTAGCTTGCGTATACGGATCCAACTGAAAGTGTGAAAATAAGATCGAAAAGGTTCTTTCTTGTTTTGTTTCTTA
>JADBJO010021390.1:0-29639 GCA_016801955.1 Conus betulinus
ATGAAGACCATTCGGTCAATTAGATTTAAAAGCCTTCTATCATGATGCGGCTCACAATCGGATAATGTACATGTGCAATACCCTCATTTCAGTTGTAAAACGGACCCGATCAGGGGTATATGTTGGCTTTAGTCATGCCATGTGTGCCCATGCATATATGGACGATCTTGGTTGGCTAGACTGTATGTGCCCTGCCAGCACGTCGTACCTTCTACTGCATAGTGGCTGCGTCGTTACAACTGAAACGCTCTTGCTGAAGTCCTGAACAATAAACGATTTAGATTTTACGCTATTTCTTTCAGTTGGCTGGCTTATTCTTTGTGCTAATTAAATCGTGCATTTCTGCCTATGCGGGATGCAGTGTGTATAGGACATTAGCTACGGGCCACGTTGCTGGTTGGGTGTTAGGCTTAGTGCTTTCATTTCAAACTACACTCTCAGGATTACTCGTCGATTGTACAGGTCGGCTGGCACCAATGGGTGAGACTTGACGGCCTAAGAGCTTTCTCTTTAACGGTAGCGGCAATCTAGCGTACTCCGGGTCTTCCAGCGGGGCGCGTTGCAGGGTCTTAACAACGGGGTGTGAAAAAGCCTTCGTATCCACAACAGTACAGGTTTTACTGATCCATGTGTATTGTTATTTCTCTAGTTATGTTACGTCTGCAGAGATATTGCCGATTTGCGTCACATCCCTAGGAGGGGTCGGATGGCGTCAATTACAACTGATTAAGATCTCGGCGGACACAGGGTGCAACTGGCAGGCGAGTCCTGATTGCTATTGTCCGCGCGTGACGAAGGTCTGCTCTGCTGTTCGGTGATTTAAAATTGCCACTCTTTTCCTTCATCTGGGGGAAGTGAGAGAAGATCCCCTGTTTCCCCAAGGGTCTTGCTTTTTACAGGAAGTGTTTTTTTCGTAGCTTTGATCCCTGTGTGTGTTCCTTTGAATTAGGAAAAAAATCCCGCACTTTTACTTTCAACTCTTCACTCCTCTAAATGGCACCCCACCACATCTTTGTTCCCTGGATTCTGGAAGCTTTCCTTTCTGTGGGACCTGCATCTCAGTTTTTTTTTTTTGGATTTTTTTTTTTTGGGAGGTTTTTTTTTGATGATGGACCCGCAATGTTAAAGTAACCCCCCCTTTCCCCCTGTGGTTGCTTTTTCGTTTTGTAACAAAATTTGCCAGAGAGGCCGAGTCTTTCCCCCCCCTTTTTGCCAGAAAAACGCCTCAAATTTTCAAACAAAAGGCAAGATTGGGAACCGTGTCCCCTTTTTGCCCAACTAATGTTTTTTTTTTCCTAAGGGATTCACCCTGGAGAGGACCACGATCCCCCTCTAGGTGGGGACGAATCCCGGGCAAGGGAAAGTCTTTTTCCAAGATTTTTCATACTGAAGTTGGCCGGCAAAGTTCACCAATCTCCAGGACATCTTCCAGAAGCCCCGTAAATGCCCAAAACTTTTTTTCCCTTGGTTTTTTCAATTTCGGAAGTGCCAGAAGAAATAACAAAAAAACCCGTAAACAGAGCCTTCAAAACGTAGGGTTTTTCTTGCAGAGACGCCTCGATGCGCCCCCACGTTCCGAGCCGCACAATCCAGAAAAACCTTGAAGGCCCAATCTAAAAACACTATATAGACCATTAAAAAACCAGTAAGCCGATTAAAATCTTGGTGGAAGACCAGTTTTTGCTCAAAATTCCCCCCCCCCCCCTCCAAGTCCTTTCACATCCAAAACCTTTCGAAGAAAAAAGTGTGGAAAACTTCACAATCAGAAAAAATGCAAAAAAGGTAAAAGACCCAACTGCCCCCACCTGGTGAAAACCACCTCAAAGTTTGTTTTTTTCCTGATTTTCTTTTTAAATAAACAGGAAAAAAGCCATCCCCCCTTTAATCTGGCTTTTTGGCTTTCACCCATTTGAAAAAGAATTTTTCCTCCCCCCTCCTCCTAACAAGTCCCCCCCCCAGAGCCCAGTTTTTTGTTCCCCCCAAAAAAACAAACGCCCCCTTTAAAGAAAAAACATCCAAACCCCTGCAACTTTTTTTTGCGTCAGACACCTGAACAAGAACCCTACAATCTTTTCCTTTCACTTTTTAAACGGAAATTTGGAAAATTCCCGCCTTTTTACTCTTTTCCCCTTGCAAGCCATTCCCCTCCCCGCCGGGTGGTTATAGAGGGAAATCGCATGTAAATAAACTTTAAAACTTCCTGAAACATCTTTCCCCCGCAAAAAGGTCCCCTGCCAACAATCCCTGCCTAACCATTGGTATACAAAACCATGTTTAATGGAACCCCCCCCTAAAACTTGGGAACATTTCTCCCCACCATTCTTTTTGGCGAAAAAAAAAGCCCCTATTTCAATCCCCCCTATCCCCGTAAACACCCTGGGGAAAAAGAGATCCCTCTTCCAACCCCGTTCAACCCTGACCGTCAATTTAGCCCCTAATTTTTTTGACCAGCTTTGTGGGTTCCCCCTGAAACTGATGGAGAAAATGGTCCAAATGGCTAAGAACCCTCCATGTTTGGCCCTTTTGCGAAAAGACACAGTGGGGGGGGTTGGGTTTTTCCCTTCCCGCTCAAACATGGCCTTACAAGTTTTTGAACCCTTTTTTTTGATTCCTCCTAGAAATCCTACACTTTCGGAATGCCTTTCCCTGACCAAACATTACCAAGTTTGGGGCTATTTTTTGCTTCCGCTTGAGAAGGCCTAATGATAACTGCCCTTGAAAAGTCTGGATACTAACCAGGAGCCCTCCCATGAATCCTTGGAATTTTCGGGTCCAATCCTTCCCGCCACTTTTTTCATTTCCAACTTTTTTTAATTGCAGAACGACAGGTTTTTTTTTTTGTTTTTTTCAGCCCCATTTGGGTTATGGGCACCACTCTCCTCCTTGATTTGTTCCATGGGCAGAGCGGGGTGTTTTTCCACAATGGGAGTAAACTGGTCCTCCCCCCTGCCCTCTTTTTTAGCATCCAGAATAACACCATTGTTGTTTAAATCCGTTTTTTTTTCCCCCCAACAGGTGTTTTTTCCCACATACCTGCTCATTTGTTTTTTGTGGATGAAATTTTTTGTTGTTTATGAACTTGGAAAAAGCCCTTGTTACCCAGTGTACAGGCGGGGGCAGGCACGAGCTTTTGTGGGTGGGTGACAAGGAATTCATCAGTAGCAATTGAAAAAAAAACCGGCCTTCACCTTTTTTCCCTCCAACAAAAGAAATCGCAGTTGCAATTCAGTTTTCAATATTTTCGTCAAGTTTTTTGTTGTTTTTTTTTTGTTTTTCCAGATCCTGAAAATTCAAAATAGGGGAAATCCTTCCCATTTCCAGCTTGTCCAAAAGAGGCCCCCAAAATTCCTAGGGGTTAATTGTTTTGAGCGCAGAGAATTTACGTGCGCTTGCACTTTCTCAGTCTGGCCCGAGAGTGCACGTTACTTGACATCTCTGATAACTCCTCGTTCTGTCGCGCTAGAACAGTTACCCCCTTCTGATATTGGGGCACAGAAGGGCGGATCGCTCGGATGGATACGTGCAGCCGGGATCTCCCACTCAGGCTGACTGGTGCGGGCGGGCTGATATACGACAATTAAGTGCAATATCTGCTACGGAGCTTGCAGTGGCATGTGCTAATAGGGTGGGCTGGACTTACGTGTCTTTTCGTGGGCCGCCAGTCGCTCTACACTCTCTCTTAGTAAAAATGTTACTTCATTTTTCGTTGTAAAAGTAGGCACCAAAGCAGTGATGAGGCGTGAACAGGGCTGAGAGTATGTGTTTAGCGTGTGTGTGTATGTTTCATGATAGCAATTGTATGGGCACGTCTATACGGGAACAGCAAAAATGTGAGAATTAAAAATGTTCGATTGGAAGGAGCGGCATTAATTGCTGAGGAGGAATGTTAGAATTAGCAAACGTATGTTTTGGGGTGAGAAGTGTGTGGATGACTTACAATTGCTGCTATGTATGACTTCTGTGGGCAACATCAGCTCATGAAAGTAGAAAGTTCATGAGATGAGGCAAGATTTTCTATGTAAAAACGCCTGTGCTAAGGGAAACATACTTCTGCACCTCTTCACTGCTGCTATAGTGATTGCCGTATGAGGGGCTGAGTAAAATCCCTGGCGCATCCTTCAGAAAGCAAATTTAATGTGAATTAATGGACGGACACCGCCAGGAAAACGTAGACAAACTAAATGTGCACAGGAGAGCCTAAACTCCGATATTGCATTTCGACCGGGCAATAACAGAGAAAACAAAAAAATCCAAGAAAAGAGGGGTCTTTTAATCGGCGTTAGGGCTTTCTTACAGGCTGAGATTAACGAAAGCGACATGTCAGGACGAATAGGAAAATGAATGAGCGAGGCAAGTTCGCGATTATCCTTGCATTAACGGTATTCCAGGCACAGCCAAAGATGTGGCTGGATCTGGATCCAGAAAAGGTTCATTCCTAATGCACCCATATTCACGATTCATTTTTTTTTTATACCCTCAACAAAGTGTTGGTCCGTCTGTAGTGCTCTCTTTTCTTTTTACGGCCGTGCAGCATGAGGCTAACAACATGTTGACAGGTGTGTGCAGAGTGGGCTGCATGGTGGCAGGCGCTTAGGTGCAAGCAAAGTATAGTTGATTGGTGCAGAACAGTGTGGCATGCAAGTCAGTCTTAGGAGCTAACTAAAGTTGTTGTTTGGTGGGCAGAGAGCTGGAGGTCGGATGTTATGAAGATAAGACGGCGGGAGGCATGACAGTCAGGCAGTACATGCAACGAGTTCATGCCTCCCTCCCCTGCGGGAGGCGTGGAAACAGAAGGAGTAATGTTAGTAATAAGGATGGGGAGGAGAACCCATGTCCGTCATTCGTCTGTGGGCTCCTCTGCAACGCCGCCTAACGCTAACCTGCGAGAGGACAGGAGAGTCTCACAATGTGCTGCGCCCAGAATAAGGAGAGGGTGAAGAGGTGGGGCGATGGCCGTGTTCAGAAAGTCTGTAGGTGAGGGCTCGAAGTTTGTGTTGTGTGTGTGTGTGTGTGTGTGTGTTTTGTGTGGTAGTGTTTGTGTTGTGTGTGTGTGGTAGATGCTGTCGGGCTGTGGGTGGGTGCTGCTGTGTGTGTGTGTGTTGTGTAGTCTGTGTGTGTGTTTAAGTGTGAGGGGCGTATCTGTCTGTCGCTCTGTTTGTGTGTGTGTAGTGTGTGTGTTCTGCATGTCTGTCTCTGTTTATGAGGCTTGAGAACGTAAACGTCTAGTGTTCAATCAGTCTGTGTTGTGCTTGTGTTGGCACACTTGTGTGCTGATGGAGTATGTGAGTTTCCTTGGTGTATCGTTGAAGTCGTGTGTGTGTGTGTGCAAGAGGGGCGAAAGAGATGTATGCTTCATCATGTTTCCATGTATTATACTGAATATGAAATGTTTGTGTACTTAATGTATGTATAACACAGCTCTATGTGTGAGTGTGTGTGTGTGGTGATTAGTGGCGTGACATTATGTTTATATGGGTGTGTATGCTGGGTGGGGCTATGGCATAAGAGCAGAGTGCAAATGCTATTGATGTGGTTCTCAGATGTAATTTGGCTATGAGCAAATTGTGTATGGTGTACTTAACTGAATTGATGTTTGGGCATGTGTGAATATATATAGTCAGTAGGTGTGTGTTGGTGGTGTCAAAATAAACAAAGTGTTATATGTTTTTTGTATGTGTGTCTTTGTCAGCTCATAGCGCTCATAAAAGTGATGCTAGTGTGTAATGTAAAATGTAGCTAGTGTATGTGTGTGTAGTGTGTTAGAGCTAAGAGTGTAGAATAGTCGCCTTAGGGCTGTCTGTCCAATGAGAACAAGGAATGTTAGAATATGGCATGGTTGTTTTGCATATGTGCTCCCTGGAGATATTACCAGTGTGAAAGAAACCTATGTGGAAATCCCAGAACTGAAGGTGGTATACAGTCAATTCTTTTACAAAACTGCAATAATTTGAATTCTGGCTGTCGGGAGAAGAACAGTGAGGGGGACATGGGACTAAGGGCAGGGTGTGATTAGAAGAGATTTGGATAATTTGAGAATTTCAAGTGGGCAGAAATGATTTATTGGGAACATTAGCAGTCTGTGCTTAGTTTAGCTGAAAGTTCATTGGGCTTATACGTTTTATTTGCATCGTTCTGTGGCGCTGTTGTTTGCATTGGACGGAGTGCTCTGCTGAGGCCGCACTAGAGTAAAGTAATGGGTGGTTATGATTAAGGATGACTTAAGTACACTCATACATCCAATTTGCTGGACGGGTGAAATACCTTTTAGGTATCCAAGCAGTATCAGAGGATTAAGGCTGTCGCAGGATTTTTTAACATATTTCATGCATTTCTGGCAGGGTTGGTGAAATATCATTTTAACAGGTACAGGCAGTTCACGGAAGTAAGGCTGGTGGGCAGGATTTTAACATATTCACACTTTTCTGGAGGGTGGAAATACATATTAACGAGGGGCAATTCGAGAATTAAGCGGCTAGGCAAGTTGGGCAAGGTCTAGGGTTTTTGTGTATTTCTTGTTGTAGAACAGTGCGCTTATTCTTCGCTGGGCTAGGAGAAGCTGTTACCCAGTCATAACCAGGATGTTTGAATGGGCAAATGTAATTAATTGGGGATAGCAAGGGAGGGGTCTAACGGCTAGGGCCTTCGCCTTGTCCTCTCGACGCGACCCCGCCGCGTCGCATCTTACTCCTGCGTTGGTGGATGTTGATATACATGTAGTGTTTTTGTGTGTGTGTGTGTTTCTTGGGTTGATGCTTTATTTTGTACTTCTCATGGGCTTGCAGATGTTTTTTTTTTTCATATGTTTGCATGAATGAAGTTAAACGTGAGAAAGTTTTGTTGAGGCGGCGGGTGCTTGCGTGCATTGGAGATGTGTGATCTCGTCGGTACCATGCTTTCATGAGAGATGCGCGTAACGCGGAGGAGTCAAGGAGAGGGAGGAGATGGAGTAGAGTGAGTCTGGAGGCTGGATAGGCGGCATGGAGGAGGAGGAGCGCGAAGGAGAGACAGAAAGATAATGGGATGTATTATGGTGCTTCGCTCTTCTGTAGCACACAGTGGGAACCTTCTTATCATACTACTGCAGGGAAATCCTAGGAAAGAAAAAAAACTTGGGGCTCTTGTTATGTGGGGATAATGTGTCTTGATTTGAAGATAGAGATTCGGAGAGGCAATAGGCTGCTAGTGTTAGCTATGCTTGTTTGTGAGTCAGTCATTGCGACAGATTTACCTGACCATGTTACAGGCTGTTTTTGCTAGCGCTTGATGCTAATGAGCTTGGCCTAACATGGTAGAGACTAAAGAGGAAAAAACGCTTGGGCGTATTCGCGAGCCTTCTCTTACGCACCCCCCCCAAAAAGAAGCCCATCAGTGTAGCATAGTTCCTTTAGATCTGGTGTAGACCTCCTTTCTACTCCTTGCCAGAAAGCCAGGCTAGAATAAAGACGGAGGATAAGGAAAAGAAGATGGTTAAAAATCCGCTGAAGTATGATTACAGCAATTTATGCTCATCTTATTGACTGGGTCTACGTATTAGTGCGCTTCTGTTTTTTTTTAGGAAGTCAAATCGAGTAGCAGTATCCGTCTATCGCTATAGTCCCAGGCAGTATGTCCTTGTGTGAAAAGTAGTAGGCACCTGGAGGAAGTGCTATGGATATTACTCTTTGCCTCATTGCATTTGAGTGGCTAGTGCATTGAAATTTGGAATGGCATCTGCACTTAAAATTCAAATTGTAACACTTAATGGCTACCTTGAGATGCGCTAGTGGGCTAGTTCATAGTGCAGAGTATGTGGCAAAAGAAGAATGTTTGAGGGTCAGGATGGGGGTTTTTTTTGTTGGTTTTTGATTGGGAAGATTTCCTATTATGAATGGTTTTCCTAGAGGTGGCTTGTGTTTCATTTTTTGATCTTCTATGTTATGTTTGTTCACGAATATTGTAATTCACTGGCCACATGGCACAGTCCTCGTATAACTCACACATTCTGCTGACATACAGTCATACTGAGTAAGCACTGGGGGGTGCACATCATGGTTCCGAGCCACTACGATACATCTTGCATGGCATGCTGGGCGAGCATATGCATGCGCAGGATACGCAGCTGAACATGACACATTCGCGCTAACTAAGGGGTCAATGTATTCTCAACACACAGGTCAGCATGTGGCTTATAAGCACAGCAGGCTCACACGACACACACACATCACACACAGCAGTTCATTTCATCAGCATTCAGTCACACACACTAACACACATCACATTCAGTTCATTGCACCTGGCAGCACAGACAGAGCATATAAATCACAAATAGTACACAGCACTATACCCAAATAGGCTGGCATGCATGGGCTGACACATGAATAGGGCCACATGTGCATCTCTAAAAATATAAAAAAAAACAGCAAAAATGACTGCGGTCCTGCGATATACGACATGGGTCATAGCACACCACCAGCGGCTGATCTGGCATTCACACTCAAAACACATTTTCAGAGCAGATCCGTATATACTCGGACAAGAGTGGTCTTATCACACTGGAAACACTAGTCAGTGCGTTTACACACACCCACACTTACATCACACAATGTCACATCAGCGACAGCACTACAGCGAGCAGAACCGTTCACTAAATTTATTGAAAATAATCTTAAGAAGCGATTTGTAATTTGTATTCTCTTTAATATTGTACTTCCTCTCAACCAAGCCATGCAGCTGGCTTGAGCGCATGCTTGAGACAAGTAATCGCAGCTAACTTCAAATGTTGCAAATGTATACTAAAATGTCTAAAGGCTCTGGGGCAGTAGCATACAAGATCTTGTCTGCAAGCGAGCTTTCAGTGTTGTAGGTAGAAAACTGAAACTTGCTTGAATTCAGCTGAAGTCACAACTTTCAGTTCATTTTCTTATTTCCAGCAGCAAAAATTGTGCTGGCACCCCGCCGCCCCCCCTTCAAGATGTATTCTTTTGCTTTAAGTTTTAAAGAACTGCCAATGTAGCACCGTTTAGGGCACAAATTTCGCTGAACGCATTTATTTACCCTGCATCGTTAGTTTGAACAATAAAAATTTTGATTCTCGTCCGCCTCGCCTTCCCCATGTCGGCCCAGCTAACTAAGAATTAACGGTTGGTTTTTGAATGTCGTCTCCACCCGCCAGTCCGTCCCGTAATCAAGGACACATCATCAGCAAAGTGGAAACGCCAGGTGGGCACACACCGCACACAGCACTACCATGCGACACACACACAGTGACACAAGTCTGATTTTCCACTATGGTGAGTTCAGGCACTTAGCTGTGTCACCCTTGTGGGCGGTGTTGTGTGCTAGGGGAGATGGAGCGTTCGACTTGGCGGGGTTGGCATGAGGATCAGCAGATGCAGTAACAGCGTTCCATCAGCACAGCACCCGCTTATGATGCACTTGGGCAAGACGCGCTGTCGGTCTGTCTCATTTTTGTCCCGTTCGCGGCCGAGAAGCGAGACATTAGGCACAGTTTTCAGTGACAAGTCGGTCAGTGGACCGGTGAGAGATGTGCTAGGAGGATGTTGTGAGGAGAGGACAGAGAGTTAGTAGTGGGGGTGGGGGTGGGTGTGGGTGGGGGATATTCGTATTGTTTGCAATGAATATGGTGAACTCGTGTCACACACACGCAGACTCGCGCTCAGCGGACGCATTTTCCACGATGCGCAAGTCTGTTACAGGTTCCGTCTTGTCTGAAATTGGGTTGTGGGCCGTCGATTTCTATGAAGAATGCATTCTATGTGGTGGTTTATGTCTAAGCATATTCTTTTTTTCATTGTGGTTGCCTTTTTTTTTTTTGTCTTGACTTTTTTTTTCGCTACCCGCCTGTCCGAATCATCTGTGGAATTTTGGATGACACGAAAAATAGGAACGGAGCACTGTACCCTGTATATGTATACTATCAACTTTGTATTTTAGTGGGAGGGGAATATGTTTGTGAATAGGTGGTTGATCATCTTGGCATTTAGCCAGTACATCAGGATTAGTTTGATGGAGTCGCCTGTTCCTAGCCAATATCTTGTGCAGGCGTGTGAGAGGTCGCCGCAGGTACTGTTCAAGTTGTTTGATCACGCTGTGTATTAGGTTGCAACCCATCCTTAGTGCT
The DNA here is from genome assembly GCA_016801955.1 of Conus betulinus. Lineage (NCBI taxonomy): Eukaryota > Metazoa > Mollusca > Gastropoda > Neogastropoda > Conidae > Conus > Conus betulinus. Next base: position 10,121 of record JADBJO010021390.1, read on the forward strand.
GTTCTCGCTCGCTCTACTCATTCTCACCGGACCCCAGCTAGTGGCTTTCTTCACCTGGCATTTCCCGTGCCCCTCCCTATGTTTAGCGGCGCGTCCATGGGCAGTTAGTCTTTCGCGACATCAAGCTGACAGCTTAGGTTTGTTCTGGTATGACGGAGTGGATTAGCTTGCAATACGATATCATCGACAAAAGCTGTTATAGCTGAGGATGGCTCAAGAAACATTTGCATGAATGTTCTGGCTTTGTTTCAACAAGTTATGAATTATGATCGCACTGCGGCTAGCTATTCTAAGCCACTTGGGTTGTTGGTATAACGGGGTGCAAAAGCATTGCATATCTATGAAGAGTAAGTTATGAAGTATCTGTCCAAGCCCATTTTGCATCGAACTTGATGAGGATTTTTGCTTTTATCACGCAGCGATCAACTAGTAGAATCCTGTACTTGAATGCATCGCAATTTCTTGATCGGGTAGCATCAACTTTTCAGGAAAGCCATAAGTATGCTCATCCAGGCGTTGTGGACAAGTTCATCCAGAATCTGTTATATTGGTGAGGCATTCAGATATTCAGCCGTATGAATGGTTTGTGAAAATAAACAGGCGTAGGACCACCACGAACAAGTAACTCACGCCAACTCACACACACACACACACATACATAATCAAAAAACATAAGCAATTAAATTGCTCACACAATGATGCATCTGGATCAATAGGAAATTCTGGTGTAAAGAGTTGGTCTACCCTTGAATTGATCTGTGGAGAAATATTGTGACAAAGTAAGTTGATCTGCTTGCTTAGGTGAGAGGGTTATTTTCTTGGGATCCCTTATATTGCAGAAGGTGAAAGTTGTTGTTCATGGTGGGGAGGTTTGTTCATGGATGATGGTGGTTCATGAAATAAGAAAGCCAGGCGCGAGAGTTTTGTAAAGAGGGGGCGTTGGGGCAGATTGCATCTGCAAATCTTAAAAAAAGAAAAAAAAAAAAAAAAAAAAGAAGTGCATAAGAGGAGAATAAATTCTTTGTTTCAGTTAGGTTAGAGGATTTTAGAATAGAATAGAATGGTGGTCAAAACCTTGCATGAAAAGGTAATGTGGGGCTGAGGGTTTGTTCAAATAGTAGTTGTATGGAGGCATGTTCCATTAGTGTGAGGTTCATCGGCCAGTTGGGACAGCTAATAGAAGCCACCGGGCGTTTTTGTAAGAGGGGCAGGGGCATGATCTGCCTGCACTCACACCGAATTTAACTCATTTTTAAAAGAAGAAAAAAATCCGGAACCGGGCTATTATAAGGACAGAGATGTGAATGAAGCTTTTGTTTAATTAGGTCTGAATGAGTTGATTTAAGTGGAGAGAGATCACAACAGCCATTGACATGGTAAAGGTGGAAATGTGTCAGAAAAGGCACAATAGCCTTAATGTGTTCCCGTACTGCCCCCATGACTAGAAATTAGCCAGTTGTATGGAGATATGATCTTCATATAGGAAGAATTTTTCATACGGCCAGGAGATTGGACAGCTACCTGGTCCAGGAACCCGCCTCAGCAGAGAAATGTGTTTCTGACCTCTCTACACTCACCCATGTTTATGATTTCCTCATTTTTATTTCCCCCATTATTTGACATGTAAATCACGACCGTCTATTCACCCTTCCAAAGAGATGTTTACTTTTTCTTTCGGCTGACTTGGAAACGTCAGACCGTCTATGCACATCCCTGCACAGAGATTGTTTACTTTTTCTTTTTCTTTAATGACTCGTGAGTGATTTTAACGTGGTGACAGCCCTGACATGGCCCTTTGTGGTCGGTTGGGTATAAGCAACATTACCTTACCTTACCTTACCTTACCTCCCCCCCATGACTACAGATGCTGGCAAGTTTGCGGAGATGACCGCATCGAGCAGATGAACGCAACAGAAGCGCCGCATGAAGCAGCAGGAACACAAGCGTGCCGTGGGAGGAACTCCTGTCCGACAGGCGTGCCCAGTACGCCGCCGAGACGTGAGCGTGAGGCCGCTGAGAGGGCCGGAGGAGAGAAGAGGATGGAGGAAGTCCGCCGAAGATCATCGAGGAGGAGAGGGAGGAAACGGCTGCTGCAGGAGCACGCCACACGGCTCCTGGGTTATCTGCCCAAGGTCAGTGGGCTCTGCCCCGTTTTGTTTCTGGTCTTTGTCGTTGGTTGTGTTGTGTTTTCCATGTCCATGAGAGAGAGAGAGAGAGAGAGAGAAACTTGCATGCACATGAAGCATGATGCTGATATTTTTCAAGAACAAAGGCTTCAGACAAGATTCTCATATCTAGTAACGTAAGAAATGACTATGCAGGCAGCAAGTCAACACATACGCTGGCAGACAAGGACCTCTCACCGCGGTTATTTAGCATCATAACTCTTTGGTATGGGCATGTACTGGTCACTACTCCATGCCAGGACCGTGTTCTGTCATAGAGTGGGGGATGCGTTTTGCTGCTGTTATGCCCTGACAAGTTAGTTGCGTGCCGTTATGCAACCTGACAAGTTAGTGCTGCTGTTATGCCTCTGACACAATTAGTGCTGCCGATTGCCCCCGTCAAGATAGTGCTGCCATCACACAAAAAATGCACTAATGAACAGACACACACACACACACTCACCACCACACACACAAGAAAATTAATGTCATCTGGAGGTTTGATTATCACTGTGTTGAATTGTCTGATTGGGGCTGACTTATCACCGTGTTGAGTTGTCTGAAGGCTTGATTATCACGTGTTGAATCGTCTGAAGGCTTTGATTATCACTGTTGAATCATCTGAAGGCTGGATTATCACCGTGTTGAATCGTCTGAAGGCTTGATTATCACAGTGTTTCACCGTGTTGAATTGTCTGGAGGCTGCTGATTATCACTGTGTTGAATAGTCTGAAGGCTTGATTATCTCTGTGTTGAATTGTCTGAAGGCTTGATTATCACTGTGTTGAATTGTGTGAAGGCTTGATTATCTGTTGAATCGTCTGAATGTCTGACGGTGGTTGAATTGATTACCTCACTGTGTTGAATGTCTTGAGGCTTGATTATCACTGTGTTGAATTGTCTGAAGGCTTGATTATCTCTGTGTTGAAAGTGTTGAAGGTTGATTATCAGGCTGTGTTGAATTGGTCAGAGGCTTGATTATCCCTATGTTGAATTGTTGAAAAAAGGCTTGATTATCACCAGTGTTGAATCGTCGGAAGGCTTGATTATCACTGTGTTGAATTGTCTGAAGGCTTGATTATCACTGTGTTGAATCGTCTGAAAGGCTTGATCATCTCTGGTTGAATCGTCTGAAAAGGCTTATTATCACTGTGTTGAATCGTCTGGAGGCTTGATATTCTGGTGTTGAATTGTAGGCTGAAGGCTTGATTATCACTGTGTTGAATTGTGTGAAGGCGTGATTATCACGGTGCTTGAATCATCTGAAGGCTCTGGGATTATCACCGTGTTGAATTGTGTGGAGCTTGATTCACTGTGTTGAATTGTGTGGAGGCTTGATTAGCACTGTGTTGAATGTGTGGGAGGCTTGATTATCACTGTGCTGAATTGTCTGGAGGCTTGATTATCACTGTGTTGAAATCTGTCTTGAACTGTGGGCGTCTGAAGGCCTTGATTATCACCGTGTTGAATTGTGTGGAGGCTTGATTTATCACTGTTTGTGTTGAATCGTCTGAAGGCTTGATTATCACCGTGTTGTTGAAGGCTTAGTCACTGTGTTGGCAGGCTGTGAAGGCTTGAATCACTGTGTTGAATTGTCCTGTGTGGAGGCTTGATTATCACTGTGTTGAATTGTGTGGAGGCTTGACTTACTATCACTGTGTTGAATTGTGTGGAGGCTTGATTATCACCGTGTTTGAACCACACTGCTGTGCAGGGAGTGAATCGGAGGCTTGATTATCAGACTGTTGTTGAGATGCTGGGCCCTGAATTCAGCGAGGTCCTACTTTTGACGCCGTCAAATTGACCCCTTCGATGAATTCAGGGCCTACAGACGCCGTCAAACCACGCCCCAGCAACGGTAGAGGTGCTTGCCAGCAACGGTATACTCAAGTGCCCTTCATCAAGTTCAGCGCGTCCTGTGATGATGATGACGATGCGTTCCATGTCCGTCCATCTTTTATCTTGTCTTGGAGGAGGTGTGTGTGTGGAGGGAGGGGCAAATGGAGGGAAAGACAGTGGGAGACTGGAAAAAGAGGTGTGGGGGGGGGGACGGTTTCTCCTGTGTATTTTATTCATTAAAAAGTGACCCTGAAATAGATCAAGATTGTGAAAATTGGGATGGGCGAAAATTATGCAGAGTAGAAAGCCTGAGCAAAATATTTGGGATGAGAAAAATTTGAGCGTCTCCATTTCTTTCAGGATGGAAAAAGAATCATGTTTAGAAAAGAATCATGGTTTTGAAAAATGAAAGCATGGCAAGTGGTTTCTATCAAATAATGTTGCCATAAATGTGTTTTGTTCAAGGATTTTTTAAAAATTTTCAGTCTTCATTAAGTTTTCAATTTTGATTTGGTGCACAATAGCTCTTGCTCTTACGTCCTGTTCATGCTGTTCACATTTCTGGTTAAGAAAATTAACTTTGTGAAATGTGAAATGTACAGTGAGAAAGGTTGCTTGTCACCCTTAGTTTCAGTCGGTGGGGAAGCATAATCTTGTCCATAGATCAGCCTCAGGGTCTATTTTAATCACCACGTCGACCCTGTGTGTGATTCTGTCATCATTAGTTTTGTGTTGTAGAACTTCCATATCTCTTGGCTGTAGTTGACAGCTGCTGCTGTGTCAGTAGTTATTCTTCTCTGTGTGTGAACATGTGTATTCGATACGGCCTTGATAATGTGTATACACTTTGAGGTCAAAGAGCAAATTTTTAATTTCAGGAGCACTTTGGTTTAGTTCTATTACATGATTGTATTAAGGGGATTTGAAAACTTTTTTGCATGATTTTTTTGGGATTGTCTGCAGTTGAAAATTAAAAATTAATTACCCTGTACATCCCCCCCCCTCCCCCACCTTTTATTTAGTTAACGTGTGGTTTGTGTCTTTGACACTCATTTTGCGGGGTATTGAGCTGAAGATGTTGGTTTCTGTACATCTGCGAGTTGTATGAGGATGTACCCAGATCCATTTTTGTCCTTGATGTTGAGTGAGGAATGTTTGTGTGGGGTCCTACCAGTTCTTACAGACATGCAGAGTATTCTTTGGTCCCCAGCCTGAGGTCTGGATAGTTTGCATGTTTAGATTTTTTTTTTTTTTAAATGTCATCCATTTCACTGTCACTCAGTGGCTTCTCATGGAATGGGATTTAAAGCATGTGAGAGTTTTGTTTTTGTTTTTTTAATGCAAAATTCCACTCTCTGAGCCTCAGTGTGAAGCCTTATCTGAACCTAGAGAAGATGGGAGTATGCTGCCCAAACCAGTGAGTTCATTAATTTATAGTTTTATCCAGCAACAAAACAGTCACCTTTGAAAATTTCTGTCACAGTACATTTTGAAGACATTTTCTAAGACATGTTACTTCTTTCCATTGCCACGGACTTATTCACAAAAAATGATAGGAAATCGTACTGATTCAGTGGAATGCAGCATAGGCCATCTTCAGGTCAGGTACATTTCACGAGATCTTCATCAGTTTCTCAGATGCCTATAGATCCAGATGTAGTTGTCATCGACTGCGACCTTGGCGTATTGTCACAACACTTGGCAATTGACCCTGCTACTCCCCTACTCTTCCCTGTCTATTCCTCTCCGACTGTTGAAATACCTTTCATCAAAACAGATGGCCTTGGCGATTTTCAGTCAAGTTCATTTTTTATCCACTCAATCCAGAGAACTTTCCGTTTTAGGAATCTGAGCCATGTGCATTCCGAAGAGAAGAGTCTTCGTAGGCTGGCCGTCTCCAGCAGGGTTCACGAACCCAGTACCTTCACATCAAGAGATCAGTGCCTTGAACCATTAGGCCATGCCGAGCCGGTGAAGAATGAAATGATCCGGAGTCAGTTCTCTACATTCTGTTCCCCAATTTCTGTCCCTCGCCCAGATGCTGCTCCTCTTGTCTTGTGTCCTTACCGTTGGTAAAACGAGGGGCGGAAATCCTGTTCTTCCTTTTCAGTTTGCAAGCAATGTCTTTCACTCGATTCTTTGGATCATGTGTGCAGGCCCGCACTGTATTACTATCGTCACCTGATGCTGGGAGTTCTTTGCATGACTATTATTATTAAAAGATTTTTATAGGGCGTATTCTTATTGCTCTGCACATTTTGTCTGTCTCGGCTTGATGTGAGAAAAAAACGCATTTACACCGGGAGAAAACGGTGGTCATTTCTTTTGGAAAAAGTGTAGTTGTATTCCCATGTCGGTGATCAGGTGGATAACAATGCCAACATCATCTTGTTTTTGTATATTCGATGTCTGGTCACTTAACTTTCACAGTTTGGTTCATGTGTGGGGACTGGAGTGGGTTGGGGTAGGGGTGGGAGATGGAGGGGGAGAGGGCGAATGTTCGTATTTATCTGTATTTGTAACATATGTGTAAATAATACTTGAAATCAAATTCTAGAAACTGAGGAATGTGTGAGTCATTCCGTGCTGAAATAACTGAAAAATAAATCTGTAAAAAAAAAAAAAAAAAAAAGAGTTACATGATTTTGTATTCATTTGTGATATGTACCTGCGTGATGTTTCTCAGATCATACACCCTCCAATGCTCACATGGTACAAGTTGGGGATTCTCTCTCATCGCTCTGTTTGGCTCTCTGTTGCTGCGTGTGCATGTGTTTGCATGTGTGGGTGTATGTAAAGTGCAGGCACGTGCAGACAAGTAATCCACTCAAGCGCACACAGAATTACAGAGTAGACAAACATGCACTAACTATATGCATTGCCAACCTCCTCACTCACAACATACACAGCATACACACACCCACACACACACACAACAGAGTTTACAAAAGATTCTAGTAACTTTGCCTACGCTTCCTGTTTCATTTCCATCACAAAATCTCCAAACACAACGAGTATGTGATTTCAAATCCACAGACACACATGGAATAGTCTACAACAAAAACAACAGAACTAGCAGGTCTGGCTAAGCAAACTATCAATGTTAAAAAATAATAAATCAAGTTTATATTCCCAAACAAAAAGGAAGTAAAAATGACCGTAGCATCCTGAATGAAATTGGTTGCATACAGATGGATCAATGATAGACTCATTATACGCAACATTGCTGCTTCAATCATTTCATTTACAGCATTACAGTGTAAAAAAACAAAAACAAAAAGTTGGGCGATATCTATCGCTGTCCAAGAATTCTGGTGCATGCAACATCAGCCAAACCATACACACTAGAGGATCTTGACCATGATTTTGAAGCCTCCCGCTTGCTTGTGCAATCCCACAGAAGATTTAGCCACTTGCAGATTTTACACCAGTGGTAACCTTGGAGATGAAAAAACAAAATAATAATGAATGAGGACTTCCTTCTATGTGCCCCATACCTAACAAAATAGGCCTCACATAGCCACGGGCGCCCTTTACAGTGTTTAACAATTCATGCAATCCCTAAAAATATAAGCAGTGACAAACATCACACAGTGCACAATCTGGGTTCACAAGTCCATAAAACACCATACACACACCAGCACGCCTTCTCTACATGTTGCCCAGTAGACACACTGCCAGGACTGGAACCAACCATCCTCACACTTACAACCTGGATGTCCGACTCCTCCTCCACTGTTGCCCCCTATTAATACAATAGTTTTTCCTCACCATTTTACCTGTTCACACCTTTGTCACCGACGCTCGCCTACCATTGTCCATGTGCCTCTTATGCAACCTTGCGTAGGGGTGATTAAACTGATGGAACTGAAAATTCGACTGTTCTCCGCATCATCAGAGGAGCTGATGCTCATTAGAATGGGCACAACACAGTTATTTCCAGAGTTCTGCACTTTATGAGACTGCTATCTTTGTGTTACCGAAAAAAAAAAAGGTTATGGTAGTTCAGCAGATGTCTCCATCAAAAACCAAGCATACTAAGTCTGTTTCAGCTTCTCAATTTATTTCATGATGAGAGCAGATGAAAATATTAGCTGCTTTTTTGTTTGGTTTTGGTGCATTTTGAATTTTCAATGTGTATAAACAAGTAGAAACTACACTGCCTGTTTGCATTTTTGTGTTCAGAAAGAAGCGAATTGTGCAACACCCTGTTCCAGGAGACAGTGGGAAATGTCACATGGAGTGGTGGCTCTGGCATGAATGGACAAAAATGCAAATGGATACAATGCAGAGGAGAAGAATTCTGCTGTGTTAATGAATAAACCTGGCGTTTTATTCTACTCTTCACACACGTCTTCATTGCAGCAATACCATCAAGTGAGTATCCCCCCCCCCACACCCCCCAAAGTGGGGCCCCCCCACCCCCCCCAACAATCTGGACAGCCGACCTCTCATTATCCGTTTTCATGGTTGAGCATGTTACCCAGGACAGTACACTACACACACCACAGTTCCCATGCATGATCCAGTACACTGAAACCAACGGCACCCATAAAACTGTACATGCACTTACAAGGACGAAACTGCTACTCTTCCCACAGTCAATTATAATACTCAAGCCATAGGCCTATGGTTGTGTGAGTGTAAGAAATTTCACACAACTTCGCATTTTTGACAATTTTGTTTTCAGCATCATAGTACCATTCTTCTCCTGATCGGTCGAGCTCGCTCTTTTGACATAATTCTGTGTCCCCCAAAACCCCCCACCCCTCAACCTCTCACCTCACCCCCCCGCTTTCTTTAGTCTAAATAAGTTTTCCTCACTTAACCCAAACTCTTTATGTCCCAATACACATTCCCAGAGAGCGATTTTGTCCAGTTTCTAGAGTGTGTGGACAAATCTTTTCATTGGCACAGACCATCGACCAACAAACGCGTCTGGAGCGACGCCTGCCGCTAAGTGGGGTGTGGGGGTGGTGGGACGTAAGGGACTACATCTGACAGCAACCACAACACTTATTTTTCGAAAATAGAAGGCCACCTGTCCTTATGTGCGCTATTTTCATATTGTGTCTGTAAGACCTTACTCATAAATTATAGTGTAGAGTACTCTAGTCATACACTACACACACACACAGCATACATGCACACACTCACCTCGAGCGGGTGGTGGGGACCGGCGGAGTTGTACGGAATGGGCGGGGCGGGTTGCATAAAACATTGTACCAAGTCCCAGGCGCGCGTGCTGAACATATCACACCTACCAACACAATCATGCGGATCACAAGTCACACTCACAGGGGGTTGTGAATGGGCGTTCGAGGGCGCCTGAGATGAGACATAGCATGATTTCCATCTCGGAGCCATGCCCAGGCGCTGGCATGGGGGGGGGCGGGTCGTGTGATCGAAACGCGTGTCTGTAGAAGCACTCTGACTGACGGGCGTGTGCTCGCACACACATGAGTGTATAATTGATGCTGGGGGTGTGGGTGTTTTCGCCAGGGCCAAAAAAAACAAAAAAAGATCACAACACGCGGCGGAAAGATGGTGATCCTCACTCTTGCCCACACTTTTCACTCAAAGACTATGGGTTGCCTGCAAAAAAGTGCGAAGACCACATCCCTCCTTTTGGTTGCCCCAGGCGGGCTCTTGTCAGCGTTAGAAACATGCCCCACAAGAGAGCACTGAACTGCAACTAGTGAGGACTTCAGGAACTAACAAATCTTTCACAGCAATACATGAGTCTGAACACGAAGGGCATCATGGAACTTTGCCTGAGGTCACTTAACTGCACGTCCCCATAAAAGCATTGGCTCCAGCAACAGATTCACCCAGTATTATTGTTTGTTGTTTTTTGTTGTTTCACTATTTAAATGTCAGAAGTTGTTTGACCTGCCAGTAAGAGTGTTGTCTCACCCAGTTTGCAGACCCCAGTGCTAAAAATGTTATGAAAATATGATATTTTCTCTACAACAAGTCCCTGTGCTGTCCACTATAGTGTCATGGCCTTTGCCCAAACCGGACCACAGGGCGTCCCTTTGTCGCCACCACCGAAAATTCTCTGAAACCCTGTATGGACAGGGGAATAGGCAGGCTCAAACGTGGGCGTAAGGGAGATCGTGGTGCGGGTGGTGTGGAGGGGGTTCTACACATATATAGAGTGGTTTAATTTGTCGTACAGAAACTACAAACCAGCGGCAACGAAACTGACGGGGGCATATCGTCGGGCGGCACAAATTGTCAACACTTCGCAAACCACAGCAATCGAGTGGTTACGGAATTCAACAGGCTCCATATAACCCAACAAGATCGACAGTGAAGTGTCACATTTCTCTTCAAATCGGTCACTTTTGACGGTTGGAAAATGTGTCTGGAATTTCCATACACTTGTCAGTTTGAACTTTACACTAGGCCACCGGGATCACACCATATACACATCCCAAGGGGGAGGGCGTGGTTAGGTCGTAAGTGCCGCGACACTGCGGGATTCGTTCGGGGAAAGGTGGGCGCACTATCCCATAACATGCAATACTTCAATACCCTGATAAATCCACAGTGGTGTGGGGATGGGAGGTCTCACATGATTAGGAGGGTCTTGCTCCAACGGAGGACTGTAACTGAGCTACTGCTTCGTTTGAGATATAAGGACCAGAGGATTTCCAAATGATTTCGCATTATCTACAACTTCTTCCTGTTTTCCTTCGGCCTCCCATAAACAGTTCCAACAACAAAAAAATACTCTGCTGTTTGTTCCTTTCAAGGCACCCTCGCTTCCTACCAACTGATACAACTCACATGTATCCTGCCAACCCAGAACCAAAAAAGGGGGGTCCCCTCCACCCCTGTCCCCATCACAATCAATTATGTAGAAGATACTCATAACGATGCTCTTGCTAGCCTCTTGTGTGGGCTAATCACTCGCGGTTACCAAATGGGGCCTGTGTATGCCGCGAGCATATGACGCAGTCTTTTTTCGTAGGCTTTCAACTACTGAAGTGTGCCCTACACGCCGTGCGTGCAGCCTACAAGTCCACAAAAACCTGAAGGTAGTCAAAACACCGGACCCTGTCAAAATGGAGAAACACTGCTTTTTGTCTCCCCGCTAAACCATACCCGTGTGAAAAAACCCAAAAAAAAACCCCCCATCAGCCACGAAAATGTCACATCATCAACCAGTATCCCAACCGACCTAATCACCTAAACACACGAACAAAGTAGAGAAAAACAAATCAAAAGGTCGCACAATACACTACATGCGTACACCACCCGTATAATGGAACAAAATCAATGCAGAACCCCAAATCAATTCCATGACCATAGGTGTCATGGGGGGCGAGGAAGACGTGTTGAAGAAGCTCTTTCCGGCGGCCAGCACGGCGTGACGACCCTCATTCAGGTTCAGTATGTCCTACCCACGATATGCAGACAACACACCGTCTTAACACGGGATGCGGACAAACCCAAACGAAGTCAAGCGCCGTCTCTGTAAAGGGATGCTCAAAACCACAACGAGTTAACGGCCAACAAATCCCTTATGGGTATATGAAATTACGCTGTGCAGGGGATGTCAGCAATACTAAAACTACTAATGGATGCGCCTCTCCAGGCTACAAAAACCGCAATAAACAACAAAGGTGGGGGACACAATGTGCCCCCACCAGAAAGACACACACACACCCCACCACACGCTCCCGCACGCGACACTCACACACCACCCACACAGACAAAAAATCCCACACGCGGGCAAACACACACAACACCCACAAGGTACAGCTGGCAAACCTACACTGCAACTAGACACACCAGTTGTCCACTCGGGGGCGATAATGTAGTCCGTCGGGGTACCAAGGAAGAATAACAACAACATACACAACACGATCACACATATGCTAGTGTGTGTATATAAGAGATGTTGTAATCGCACACAATAAAATGACTCAAATGGAAAACTGCCGTCACGCGTCGGACGGCGACTAGTCGAGTGGTGCAAGCGGGGGGGATACGAATAAGGCGAGGCAGCGACAGTGGGGGAATAAAAGACTAAGTGCCGAAAAAGAAACAAAACGCTGTGCCCCAATCACGACGTAGAGGGGTGTGCAAAGTGTCAAAAGCATTCGTCAGACGCACACAACACCCTTCATGGAGAACAAGTGAGGTACGAGACTGTGGATGAGGCAGAAACATACTGAGGGAGTAGGGGGGGGTGTGGGGGAAGGCGGTAGCTCTCGTGTACAGTCCAGGTGTGCGCACTCACACATGAGCTCAAATGCCATGGAACCCTGTTTACCCTTTCGTACGAAAAAATTGACACATCAAACTGACGGATGGTTACTTTCTCAAGTGCTATCAATCATTTGTGTTGGCGTGCCTTGACATGTAACCATCAACCCCTGTGCTTTTTTCCATCGTCCTAATAACAGCCCTCCTAGGTGACTGGCTCCCAGCAATCACTGGCGGGACACAGGTGCTGTCAAGAAAGCCCATCCATGAAGTCACCGAGCCCTTCGCACTGAAAGTCCACCGTTGAAGCCACCCGTGTGGCGCTTCTACTCATAATGCTTCATGATGGAGGAATCACCCCGACGAACGTGGCCTCCTCAAACAGATCTGAGACAAAAGGTCTGGTCAGGGGTTGAAGTAGGGGGCTGCGCACCAGGGGGACATCTCAAGACCAAAAAATCTTCGGCAGTACTTATTTCATGCTCTTCAGATGATGAGGCTTGCCTTGGGGGCTGTCCTTGTACACGACCTCCCGCCAGGGCGAGGCTGCAGCGTATAGTGGCCCCGCAACCATGCTGTGGCACCGGGCCAGACAGGAATGAAACTTCACAGTTCCTATAAAATAGAAAAGAAGTGACTCGAGACGCTCAGAATCAACAAAGAACAGTACGATATAAAGTAGAGATATTCTCGAGTCTTTAACTACTTATCCTAATGTCAAAATCACACGAATCCTATTTCTTTATTCACAGTGGTCATGTTACGGCCCCGAGGCAGAGAGCCCAAGCGCCATCTGCAAAACTGAGCGCAAATCATACTATCTGAGGGTGACACGGCATAGTCTCTTAGAGTATGACCTTGCAAATGCGCTGGCCTTCCACTTAACAGCGCCTCAGAGATTTCTCATGCTGTTATGTAGACACGTTCCATACCAAGTTCACAACTAATTAGCACTCTTGCTCAGGGCTGAGCCTTTTTTTTTTTTAGAATGGACACAGAGGGGTGCGCACTTACTTGTGGCAATACAAGCGCGGACTCTGGAGAACCGGCTATACACACAAATCCATTGCGCGCTTTCCCCAAATTTCGTTCATCGAATATGTAATTTCCCGTCACCAAGTCGTTCCACGATAAACAGTAGGCTCGCATCCACAGACGTGCCGTTGGAGGCATTGGTGAACTCAGGTTCCTGATATGACAAGGCGTCCCGTGTAGCCTCGGACGGGGGCCACCTTCATCAGTAAAGTTTCACCCTATCCACATGGCTGAAACAATACAGACATGTGCATAAAACAGGCATGTCGGTTTGTACACCATTGCTCACGTATAGTACAGGTTGGTACCACTAGGAATCGCTCCGTGGTACGCGTTTGGTTAACACGACATGTGCTATAATGGTATACAGGGGTTGGAATAACCCGTGGTACTACATCCTGGAATACATGGATCCGGGATTTTCAAAGGGTAGACAACACAGCGAATGCTAACCGGGTATGGTGGACACGGATTGTAACACGTGCACCGATGGGGGTCCGGGGTCTTGATGTGAACCATGGGCTGCTCCTATGGGATCATAAATATATACGGTAACACTAGCGCCTTGGTCGGGTTTTACCTGGGCTCCATGGGTCGGGTTAACACGGGCTCAACTCTATCGTTCGACAGGAAGTGTGTGGGGACGGGATGCTCCTATGTGTACCTCTATTGGACACGTGCGCCTTGTCCGGAGTTGTGTTGGATCACGGGCAGCGTGCCTCCGTATGGGCTGGGTTGTGACCGTGCACACTGTTCATGAATAAGATGGGTACAGTCTCTATAACGTGGTATTTGCTCAGGCGGAGGTGGGCACACCAACACGTTTTGGCGGCACACAATCCGAGCGCAGAATACTTCACGCTCAGTTCGCGGACAATAGCCGTAAGAAACACGGAGAACGGCGGCGGGTGTATGATGTGTGCATTCCTGCCCGCACCCTGTCATTTGCTAACACACGCAAGGATCTTGGACGCGCTGAACAGAAAAGCGGACCGTCACACGGTGTCATGAAACCACATGAATTGTGTGGATAGTCCAGGGGTCATGTTGCTCAGGTGTAAAAACGGTGGATTGGTCACCTCGCCACCCTCAACGTGCCCAGCATCCGAGACGTCAAGAAGAGTCCAAATAGGGGCATAGTGAGTCCCGGGAACAACACACAAGCAACTTTTTGGACAAAGCGGAGGATACAGGGCACGCGCGGACACACGTCCGACATAATGGGTGTATGTGTCGTGCCTATGGTAAGAATATAAAACCACCAACCAACACGAACCAAACACCAGGAACACTGCACTGCAACAAAGGAAAAAATATGTGACGACGGCTGGGTGGAAGAACACCTCCCCCACTCCCAACCCCCGCCATTTCTACTGACATATTTTTTACCCAGTTGACAGCTGGTTTCAGCCTGCTGAATGGTTAGCATGTGACAACCAGTCCCTGTAAACACTGAGATCCCATGTAACCATATCTGGGTATCTAGCGCAAAGATCGCATCACCAATGCAGCAGCCTGCAGGCAGAGTTGTACACAGTCATCCCACCACACCTACGACCAGCTCACCGCTGTTTAGAGATAATATAAAGAGGAATTAAAATAAGTGTGTGTGGGTTTTTTGTGCGTAGGGTGTGGGTGTGGGTTGTTGTGTGTGTTTCCGTCTCCTCTTTCTGTGCCACCTCATGGTGTTGCACCCACGCCACTCCATTCCAAGTCCCTATCCTCAGCCACAGCTCGGCCCAACCCACCATATCCCCCACACTCCACCAGAAACAGTCAACGTCAAGTCATGAAAGAAGGCAACCCACGGAGATAGCCACAGTGCCTCCTTCTGATTCAACATACGCAGGAAACCACCTACTACGCCCCCTGCTGATGACAATAATTGCTATGCTGCGGAGCCCGGTGTGAGTGAGCTCTCGCTGTCCCAGAGCGCCACCACATCCGTCCAATGACAGCCCCCATGAATTTGCCAATACCCGTGACCCCAATTTGGACAATCCCTGGACCCCACTGAATCAAACCAGGCCATAGACTGGAGACAGCATCAAAGCTGAGGTCCCGTGAGAGTATATGGCATTGAAGGCCACAAGATCTGAGACGACTTTTTTAACACTGTGATGATAGCAAATGAAGATGTTGAAGATGATTCTGGATGAAGATTATTCTTAGGATTTCCATTCCGTCTGTGCAGCTGCATGACAACCGCTGTTCTCTACACTTACTTTCATAATACTCTCGGCATCTACCAGCCCGAGAGATACAGACCCCACAGTGTTGGTCAGGAAATTACAGCAACACTCTCATAGACACATCCATTCAATGGCGAAACCCAAACATTGTGGTCCCGTCTTCTCAACTCAGCCCATACCAAACTCAACTCTGGGTAGGGAGTCGTTCCCGTGCAGAAAACTCCTTCATGACTCCTGATGGAATAAAACCCCCATGACCTCCCAGCCGGAATCCATAACCACTTCACCACAGCGGCTGGTCTGCATGGGTGTGTTGAACACCAGCCCCCTAGCAAAAACAACAACAACAGCACAACAACACACAAAAATTTCATCCTACAGGTCACAACGCCAAGGAGACACCAGACCAGGTGTGGGACACAACATCAGACGAAAGGACAGACCTGTCTTCCACCAGCTCCCAGAGACTGCAGACAATGGACTGAGACAGGCAAGTCCAAAGTCGTCCCGTGCGTCTCAACAGCAACCCCTACCTTGCAGTCCCAGACATGGTGAGGATTACACCAGACCACCCGTAACCAGACCCACAACAATCCCAGCGCTACCGCTCCGAAGTCGAGGTGCCTTGCTCGGTGGTAGCACGGCCAAGAAGCCGCCGGACTCCAGCTCAAAGTTGGAGTAGTGGATGCTGGGGTGGGCGCTGCATCGAACGCTCCACAGTCGCCATGGTGACCAGGGGCAGCGCATGACGCCCAGGTAGCGTAGCTTGGGGCAGGCGGCGGAGACTTCGGCGACGCCAGTGTCGGTGATGTCAGTGCACCAGGCCACGTCCAGGCGCTCCAGTTCTTGGCATGGGTAGCAATGTGTAGCAGCCTGGAAAAGGACAGCGGTAAATTGCATACTTGGCATACACATATAAGGGGCAGACATTCACTACGGTGTGATGCTGAACCAAAGCAAGCCATTTAACCCTCTTCAGTATGCACTAACTTGAGTCTGACTTAGTTACGCCAAAAACCGTCAGCAAGGTAAGTAACTCCGTGGATTTGAACATGGTTACCCAATTAAAAAATAAATTTAAAAGAGAGGAAAGGGAAATAATGAAATGAAAATAATTTTTTAAATTCCTACGAATATAATATGTTGCTATATCGTAAGTTTGAAGATGTCACATGAGCCATTTACTCGGGAAATAAAAAAAAATCTTCTTCAGAACTTTCTTTCCGAATTGTTTGTTCATCATACCTGGACTTCAACCCAGTCGAAATCTAGTGTCACTCTAAGCTTCATTACCCAGCACTTTCACTAAGTCTTATGCCGTAAAATCCTACAAAACACAGTATCTCCATCACAAAATCTCATTATAGAACGCAGAACTCAAGGTTAGCCATGGTGAAAAACGGCATTTCGACCTCAAAACTTAAAAAATTCGAAACTTGAGAACCACGGCACGTATCAACTCTCGCGCGCTTTTGCAAACGGAAGTAAATGGCTACAGGAAGAAGGAAAGTCACGTTCTCGCGAGATTCCTTTTCTACCGAGAAACATGGCGGCGCCCATTGTTGCCACGTGTTTTACACAGGTGTGAACACACATACACACACACACACACTCACCCCACACAACACACACACACACACACACATACACAACGCACACCACACACACACACACACACACACACCACACACACACACACACACCACACCCACACACGCACACTCACTCTCACACACACACACACACACACACCCCACACACACCACACACACACACACACACACACACACACACCACACACACACAACACACGCACACTCAATACACACACACACACAGAGGTGTAGACAATGTCCTGGTTCACAATCCACATGTACTCTCTCTCTCTCCCCATCCCCTCCCTCCCCTAAGGTGATTAAAGTCTTTGAGGATAATAAGACATAGTTCCCACGTCCCTATCCCAGCTTCTCATCAGTGTGCAGCGCGCACAGCGTTTCTGAAAGAAAAGTGGAAAAAAAAATCCAACCACACCCCACATCCCCAACCCCTTCTCACTCAGTTCTAGGTACATCAATGCTCAGCAGCACCTGTTCAGTGAGATCATGTGATGATAAATACAAAGTATGTCTACCGCTGCAGACCTTGTACCATGTCATTTTTCAGATACCTCCACAACAGCATTTTCGTGCGTCTTTTTGAAGACTCAGTTCTAGCATCTAGTATACTATAGTTGAGTCGGCTCCAGGTAGTGCCGACTGAAGAGCTGCCAGCTGGCGCTTCTTCAGTCGTTTCCCGTGTCATCCAGTCAGTATCGTTCAATATCGATCACTCATTTTCCTTACTTCCTTCATTCTTTCCATTTCTCACTCAGGGTGCATGCTATGTGTAACGTGTCATCCATACCAACGGCCAAACTGGCCTACTCTTTCCGAATGTTGGTGATGGGATTTTACCGTGTGTGCAAGATGTTATGCGTGCGTTCACACACACGGAACCTCGGTTTATAGTCTCATTCGAAGGACTGTATGGGAAATGGAGTCAGAACCAATGTTAACTCCGCGGGAAAAATCCCCCTGTACCGAAACGCCCCCGGCGGAGGTTCGAACCCGCACCCCAGGATCGCAGCAGGTCACGACCTGACGCAGACACTGGTCATCCACGGTGCGGTTGAGCGACAGCGCCAGCTTCTCCAGCAGGGGGCAGCAGGACACCACCATCTCCACCACCCGTCGCGCGACAGCTGGGTCACATTGGAAATGTCCAGCACCTGCAACTTCCCCAGCTGTCGGGGAAAATGTAATCATTAACAGCAATGACGTCTTTGAAAGAAAATCTTAGCACAACATACCCACTCATGTATAGTGCAATATTTCACTTTATGAAAACAACAAAAACTTCCAGCTGAACAGCTGACCAAGCCACTGAAGAAATCTTTAGAAGTTTATGTAATAAATCCGCCAAACATGAACCAACGAATCACAAGATAAAACATGACATGCATGTGCATGTCTGTCAGACAAGGTAAGTGATTGCTCATTCTTCATTTTCACCGTCCTGAGTGTTGTTTTATCTTGCCGGAAGAAGACCTAAGAGGTTGAAATATATTGTGTGTTTTGTCTTGCAATTCGTTTGTTCATGTTTGGCAGATCTATTACATAAACTTTTACCTCTCTTGTCACAAACAGACACTATAGCGTTTTCCGATTATGTTACCCTTCTGTAAGAATGAACGCTGTCAAGGTTTCGGCCTTGACCGATTTTTCATGTGGTTATAGCTTGATTAGTACACCGCAACAAATAAATAGTATCGTCAGCATTCCTTTGTTCGCCTGCCCAGTGGTTTCACGGCACCCCATCACCCACCTTGCGTCAGATCCTGATTGACCAGACCAACCCACATGACTTACTAATCTGCATAGAGTGTGAAACATGGCGTCTCAATCAAGTTCTTCTGTGAATGTGTCAGAACAAAGCTGAGCCCGTTGGCAACGTTTTAGCATTCCTGAAGTTATTGAAATGCTACAAACGGAAGGTTCAGACACTGAGGAAGAGGATGACGAAGCTGATGAAAGTGATGACCAAGCTGATGAAAGTGATTCCAGTGAAGAATTTCAAGGAGAAGAGGAATTTGACACTGACTCGTCTCTGGAGCTCAGTGATGATGAAGGTGAGGGTGAGCCATTTCGCCATGCAAGAAAGAGGTGTTGGAGTGCCGCGAAAGACTGGGGATTTGAGTACGCAAGAGTTCACTGGCTTTCTTTTACGCGACTGGCACAGAGATTTGAGTTTTTTCCCCTGACAGTGCCTCCTTTTTCTGGTACTTCTGGCCTTCATGTGTCAGCCGAGTGCCACGCCCCCATTTTTGCATTATTCCAAGTTAGCTAGTAGCATAGCAGGCATGTAATTTATCTATCTTATTTCATTTCCTGGAGTGTATCTACCTTTTTTTCAACTCATTTAGTATATTTACTGACTTTTTCTGCTGAATGTGAAGCTATGGACCCACTGACTCTGTGCAAGAGTGTGATGATGCGCCTGAAAAAAAAGTGGACATTTTTTCACCCTCAA
>JADBJO010021391.1:0-29638 GCA_016801955.1 Conus betulinus
AGCTTGTTGGGGGTGTTGGTATTAGCAATGATTTAAGCAATAGGTAGGTCTTCTGTCCAACTACTAATGAACGTATCAACTCTTGCTGCTTTACATACATTGTTTGCTCAAAAACATGATTCCAAACGTTAAAAGTATGAATCTGCATCACATGACCTGATGGAAAAAACTGGAAAAAAAAGATATATCAACTGATCAGCAGAAAATTGTACAATTTATTCCCTTCAAACCTGCCAGATCTTGAATAAAAAAAGTCAGCTGAAAACTTAGTGAACCCTGCATTACTGGGAATAAAAGTTGTGCTTCAAATTAAGCGGTTACTCAAATTACTTGGAAACAAAATAATCCTATCATCTGACATGGAAAGAAAAGGCACCATTGGCTGGTACAAAAAAGACACTTGTAAGTATCTGTTATCTGAAATTTAACCCACATTGAAATTAAGTAGCTTTTGCAGTAGTCCATAAGCTATCAATAGTTCAACAACCTCATCATTATCTGCGTTTGTTTCATTCTTTCTTTTCAGGTCGAGATCTTTTTGATGTTCACATTGTGATGTCAATAGTTTTAGCAACCTCGTCATTATCTACGTTTGTTTTTTTCCTTTCTTTTTCAGGTCAAGATCTTTTTGATGTTCACATTGTGATGTCAATAGTTTAACAACCTCATCATTATCTATGTTTGTTTTTTTTTTTCTTTCTTTTCAGGTCAAGATCTTTTTGATGTTCACATTGTGATGTCAATAGTTTAACAACCTCATCATTATCTACGTTTGTTTTTTTCTTTCTTTTTCAGGTCAAGATCTTTTTGATGTTCACATTGTGATGTCAATAGTTTAACAACCTCATCATTATCTACGTTTGTTTTTTTTTCTTTCTTTTTCAGGTCAAGATCTTTTTGATGTTCACATTGTGATGTCAATAGTTTGAAAACCTCGTCATTATCTACGTTTGTTTTTTTCTTTCTTCTATAACAGCCCTGAAACAGCTCTGAGTGACCGGCTGGGCTATGATAACGAAAACTTGAAACTTAACTTCATGTACTATTTGGGGGAGGGTAGGATGGGGGCTGGGGGGGGTGTGTGGGATGGGGTAGTGTTATAACCATCTATTTCAATGTGTCAGTGAAGAATTACTTTTTTCTTTTTTTTTTTTGCCAAAGATGTTTAAAAAAAAAAAAAAAAAAGAAAAAACAAAAAAGAGAATCAAAACTTCTATGTTTCAGATGAAAGCCTCTTACCTTCAAGCGAGCAAGCCCACGGGGAGATGCTCATACCAGTGGTCGGCAATCTTGGTCTGACACGCTGAGTGGGTGACAAACTCCAGTGCCTGGAAGTGGCAAGCCAGGTCCAGCAAACTGGGCCAGTAGTGCAGGGGATCTGCCAGAGGGCAGGTGCATGGACTGCCGCAGCAGCAAGGTAAGTGACCCTGCTGGAAAGGGAATCCCCAGTAAGGAAGCGGCCTCAGCAGCAGTCTGTGGGTCAGCCGTCTGTCCATCTTGTAGCACAAGTTCAGCAAGTCCACCGCTCTTCTTCTCCCACAACCCTGAAAACATTCACCGTAAGCTTTGATTAATTCTAATGTTAAGGATACAGACTGATATGAGTGTGTGTGTGTAGTGTGTGTGTGTGTGTGTGTGTGTGTGTGTGTGTGGTGTGTGGATGCGCATGCATATGTGTGAGAGTGCACGAATCAGAGTCAACTTTTTTTTCTTGAATATTCATGTACATACTTTTTTTTTAAAGTAACACAACAATAAGCAGTAATGAAGTAATAAAACATCAATTAACAATAAGACATATAAATCAATAACTCATAGAAACGCTTTTCAAAAAAAAAAAAAATGACAGTAACAATACAAAGGAAGTATACAACATGCTGCATCAACATATTCCATAGAAACAGAACACACACACACACACACACACACACACACACACACCACACACACACACACACAAACATACATACATGCACAAGGAAGTGAGGGAGGTAGGGAGAGAAGAGCACAAAAATTACACTGTGTTGGTGATTCCCTTCCAGCAAGCCAAAGTTTCAGTTTCCTCAAGAAGTGTCACTGCGTGTGGTCTAGACCACAGTGAACAGAATGAACAGCTCCATGGATGGCTGAATTTAAGGATTTAAGACAAGGGTCTCACAGACTTGATCTAGCAGATGCCTGACCTATGCATTAGCCCAACTCACTGGTCAGATCTCGGGTACTTACTTATCACTGTCAGCACTACATTTACAGTTTTGTGTGTGTGCATGTGTGTGTGTGTATGTATGTGAAAGAGAGAGAGAGGGACAGAGAGAACCATCAACAGATACTGAAGTAATTTGTACAGATCAAAAAAAAAAACCTTTGAAATGCTCAGACTGCGAAAGAAAAATACATTACACATCCAACAAGTTACCTGCCTATCAGGTTTGCATCTTTGCAAAAATCAACAACAACAAAAATGACATACGCAAACTGTGTAAGCTGCGCTCTTTGATGATAGAAAATCTATCAAGTGCTCACAGGAAAAATGAAATCAATGTGCATGATTAGGAAGAGATGGCAATATCGTCACGTTTGAATGAAAACTCTCTAAACTACACAACCAGAAGACAGAAAATTTGCAACAAAACCTGGAAGAGGCTGTCCTGAATCTGACTGAACATTACAAAAATCAGAAGAAATCCGAGAAGACTTACCGACACAGTTTGTGCACATAATGCAAAGAAAACCTGATGGAAAGCAAATGCTCAAGAATGACCCTCCTAACAGCCTAGATCCTGAAGCAACTCACACCTCTGAGCAAACAAACAGCACAGCAACTATAAAGCCTACTCCTACCCATGTCACAGTCAACACCTCTCCAAAAAATGTCTTGAAAAAAGTGAAACAACTACGGATGTCTCAGTATCATGACCTTCAGATACATGGCATGATAACTCTCTGGGTCATTTTATTTACTACCATCATCTTTCTAGTTACCTATCCAAAGCTGAGTTAACACAGAACAGTAGAGTCAGATAAGTTTAAGAAAAAAGTTATCAAATCAATGGGGAAACACCTTTTTCTATTACTGTTAGCACACACAAAAGTTGTAACAACAAAAACAACAAACAAAAACTCAACGCTTTCAAGACATTGTTAGGTAACATCTACCATTTGTGTGCGTGAGTTCAGCCATTCATGCCCTTTGCCAGGTAAGCACATTAATCAGTCAGAGAGAGAGAGAGAGAGAGAGAGACAGAGAGAGAGTGTGTGTGTGTGGGGGGGGGGGGGGGGGGGGGTAGTGGCTGGAAGGGTGGGAGCGAGGGAGAAGTGGTAGAATAGCATGCCTGAAGACTGACCGTCTGTGCTATCATTGCCATCGTTTAAAACACATCTAACTCAAACCTGGTTCTACAGTATTCGGGTGCCTTGTATGTCAGCATTTTCCCCAAAATGATCAGGTTCTTATGAAACCAAGCCCTTCACAACTTAACAATCTTTCGACAAAAACTGCATTTAATAATCTTTGTCATTAAGATACATGACGGACAAAGGTTCTGTTAATATTTTCTAGTCTCAAGCAACATCCATGAAATACAAACTAGAATGATACCACCAACAGGATCAGAAGAAAATACATCAATCACGAAATGAAGTGAGAATTTTGTGAGTATTGGAGGCTGCCTGTTGTTTACAGTCATTTCAACCACCTTCTTCTTTTCTTCTTCTTCTTCAGCATTCCAGTATCTGGTAGCGTGTGAACTCGTTTTACCCTGTTTGGGATACTCACACTATACTTGAAAGTATAGTCAGTTCACTCCAACTTCGTTGAGTGCATAAATTTGTGGGAAGAGGTTATGGAAAAAGACAGATAAAAGATATGGTAGACAGAAAGGACAGTAGACAACATTACAGCAAAAGGACAGAGTTACTGAGAGCCAAAGGAAAAGGGGACGTTACTAGCACAGAATGTCCAGAAGGAGGGGGAACTATTTGTATAAAGACCCCCGGTATCCCCATGGGGGGGATTTCAACCACCATCAGACGGAGAACAGCTGACTTGAAAAAATCTCTGAAAAAGGTTAGGGTCCAGGAGCTGCCCTACACCCCAGCAGGGTAAAGGGGCAACACACTGGTGGGGGGAGGGGACACAGTGAGTGACCTCCCCCAATCATCATCGAAATGGAATTGATTCAGTTTTGAAAATCCTTTGAAGGTCTCCTCATGATGGGCAAATTACTATGGAGGAAGCAAAGAAAACTGAAAGAAAATACCAAAAGAAAATAATTAACTGCATACATGCCTAATAACACACACACACACACACACACACACACACACAATTACACTAATACTGCACACACACGCACAAAGGCATGTATACTTCAATTTCATTAATTTTCTAGAAAGATTCCTTTTTTAAACTTTGTTTTCTACACTCATGCATGTCACTTGGTATGACAAAACAATATCTTTGATTGTGGACACCATTATTGTCACTTTGTGCGTCTCACTTCTTGATGTTTATAAACAAGCCCACCACATGGATACATATGGCATATCAATTATCAGGGCTGTTACACAATCAAACTAAAACCCATGCATGTTTGTTTAAAAAAAAGGGGTAAAATATTCATCCATCAGGCTGCTCTGATTGCAGTCCAGAGCTTTCAAAGCATCACATGCTGCTTACAGTGCACATGTTCAAAAAGTGTGCTGCTTACAGTGCACATGTTCAAAAAGTGTGCTGCTTACAGTGCACATGCTCAAAAAGTGTGCTGCTTACAGTGCACATGTTCAAAAAGTGTGCTGCTTACAGTGCACATGTTCAAAAAGTGTGCTGCTTACAGTGCACATGCTCAAAAAGTGTGCAGCTTACAGTGCACATGTTCAAAAGTGTGCTGCTTACAGTGCACATGTTCAAAAAGTGTGCTGCTTACAGAGCACTGTTCAAAAAGTGCTCTTACCACTGCATTTGACATAGTTCAATTCTTTTTTGAACAAAGCGAAAAAAATAACACTGTGCCATTCCCAGCCTGCTCACTTTCCACAAACATGTCAAAAACTGCTGACCAAAATTGTTCATTTTTGTGGTCTTTTCAGTCTATTTAAACCTCCAATAGTTGACAACTGAGCCTTTCTCAAGCATCCTGTCTTGATTTAATTCGTGACATGCAAGACGTCACATTTCCCTCCAAAAACCAAAGTCTAAGCATCATCAACCAGTAAAAAATGGCTGAACAAGTAGTGTTCATCTATAAATTTGCCCACCTCTGAATTGGTCTGATTACTGCATGCAGAAGCACCACAATATACCATAATGATCACATGCAGCACGGCACTGAACGTTAAAATCATGGAAATCTGGACTGGAAAAACTGAATACCATGTGAGATTTGAAGTAATTAGTGTTTCATGATTTTCTTTTTTCAGCGGACTTTTTTCCCCTCAGATGTTTGATTTTCCTGCCTCTGAGAATCAGGCGTTTTTCTCGGAAATACTTGGATTCAAGGAGAGTTCTCCCACTTGACCATATACATAAAAGAACTCTTACCTTCTACACTGCTTAGTGCACACAAATTATACTCCTTTCAGGGATGTCTTAAAGCAAGTCCACATCTTGAAGTCCAAACACAAACCTTGCCTTCAGCATCACTGATGCAATGCTGTCTGTCACCTCCTTGTGTGGGTCATCGTCTACTTCTAAAGAACATTTCTCTGTTTTGAAAACAGGATCTGTTATCAGGCTGTCATTGGGCCTGGCATCTTTTCGCAGTAAAAATTTCACCAACATCCATTCAGTGACAGCACCTGTGTTATCTATCCTTGTGCAGTTCTCAACCTAACCATTTTCAGATTTTTTTTTTTTGCACAATCACTTGCACAACCTTTTTTACTTTTGCTATGTAACCATCATCAACATTACCTCAGCTGCTGGATTCAACTTACTCTGCAAGCCATTCAAGTTCCCGTCTCAAGTGCACCAAGCGTTTGCTTTCAACTCTTTGGGAGAGACTCTGCAGTCAGACACTGGCGAACAACGCTGATCTGGCAAGAAGAAGCAGCAATGATGTCTGATTATAATGCAAAGAGGTTACAAAATCATGTCACGTCAGGGGCAGGAGAAGAGGGAAGAGGATGGAAAAAGCCAGTAATTATCATTGATGACATCAACACAATTATAATGACAACATCGTCTTAAGACATCCCTCTGGAAAATAAAAACCCCAAATCAAAGCAGAATCCAATTTTGTGACGCAAAAAGTAAGAGAGAGAGAGAGATTAATGTTATGCTCACCTAACTGGTCCTGTCCATTCTTCCAAACAGGTAGGCCAAGTGGTGGCGCTGAAAGAGCAGTGCCCAGATGAACAGGCCACGCTGTGCACAGTTCCAGAATCCGTTCTCCCTCATCATCTTCTCCATCAAGTCCTCGCTGACATGCTCTTCCTCACTCTGCATGCTGGGTTCAAAACAGCCTGACATACGCAAAAACAGAGAGAGGGCAGATGGGAGTGAGGAAGGGGAGGAATGAGGGGCGTGGAGGGGGGGGGGGGGGTGTTAAGTGGGAGGGCAGGGCATTAACAGTCTGGTGCACAGCGTCATTGCAGAATTGTTTTGATTTTTAATCTCCTACATATACAAATATTTACAAACACACACCTAATGGCCCCTAAAAGCAGGGTGACAGGGGATTCACAGTTCAATGGTACATTGTTAAAGAAAAATTGTTATCACACACACACACACACACACACACACACACTAATACACTAACATGCACACACTAACACACATACACATCCCTCTAAAGCCCTGTATTATTCAGATTGCATTTAGATTGTCCCCTTAACAAAATTCTTTGAAATACCTTTTACCTGCGAGTGTTACACAGCCATGCAATCCTTTGAAATACCTTTTACCTGCGAGTGTTACACAGCCATGCAGTCCTTTGAAATACCTTTTACCTGCGAGTGTTACACAGCCATGCAATCCTTTGAAATACCTTTTACCTGTGAGTGTTACACAGCCATGCAATCCTTTGAATTACCTTTTACCAGCAAGTGTTACACAGCCATGCAGTCCTTTGAAATACCTTTTACCTGCGAGTATTACACAGCCATGCAGTCCTTTGAAATACCTTTTTACCTGCGAGTGTTACACAGCCATGCAGTCCTTTGAAATACCTTTTACCTGCGAGTGTTATTACACAGCCATGCAGTCCTTTGAAATACCTTTTACCTGCGAGTGTTACACAGCCATGCAATCCTTTGAAATACCTTTTACCTGCGAGTGTTACACAGCCATGTAATCCTTTGAAATACCTTTTACCTGCAAGTGTACACAGCCATGCAATCCTTTGAAATACCTTATCTGCAAGTGTTACACAGCCATGCAGTCCTTTGAAATACCTTTTTACCTGCAAGTGTTACACAGCCATACAATTTTCTATTCATTTTATGATTTATAGTGAAAGCTGCAAATCTTTCTCATCCTAATGGATATCTCATGATGAAATCTGGGTTGCTCTCTGCAGAGAGTGGAGGGTAGCCATGTAAGTTTTCTCTATTTTGGGTTTTTGTGCATACGACTTCCCTTATCTATAAAAGTGAATTTGTCATTAGCATTCTGCCAGGGACATCTCCTTTGGAGGTGAGCGTTATTTCACAATGAAGTAAAACAAGAAGAGAGCATAGAAAAAAGACAACAGAAAGAAAATAAACACAAGGGGGAGATGGCTCCAGTAAATGGCTAAAGATGAAAGAAATAACAAAAAAGCGCGCGCACACACACACACACACATACAAACAACACACTGACTGACTGACTGAAACCATTTACTGTCAGATTAACATAGTGTTGTGCTCACACACACACACACACACACACACACCACACACACACACACACACACACACACACACACACACACACACACATACTCACACATACACATACAGAGGGAGCAAGAAAAAAAGAAGATGCAGCAGAACAAAAGACCAATAGAAGGAAAGCAATTCTTCTTCGCATTTGTATGTGTTGAACTTTACTTGTGAAACTGCTCATTTCATGAAATGACCAGATTTTTGCTTCATTTAAAAAATCGGCAGAAAAACTGCCCATTTCACAAAATAAGATACCACCATATTTAGATAACACAAGAAACATAAAATGGATGCTTATTTCAGGACAAAAGCAAGCAAAAAAAAAAAAAAAAAAAAAAAAAAAAAAAAAAAAAAAAAAAAAAAAAAGAGGAAATAAATTTCAATGCACGTTTGCTTATTTCAGACTTTGGTGTATGTGTGCATGCATGCTTATGTGCATGCTTATGTGTGTGTGTGTGTGTGTGTGTGTGTGTGTGTGTGTGTGTGTGTGTGTGTGTGTGTGTGTGTGTGTGTGTGTCTTTGTCTGTGTATGTGTAAGTGTGTGTGTGTGTGTGTGTGTGTGTGTGTGTGTGTGTGTGTGTGTGTGTGTGTGAGTGCAAACTAATGTCAACTCAACTTCTGTCACTGGTCCTGGACTATAAGCGGTGTACTTACGACAATATTCACAGAAGTGAACGCTTTCAATTGTCCTGAAATTGGAACACTAAGAAAGCTGCAGTTTACCTGAACACCTCAATTATCCAAAAGTAAACCAGCACCTGTTTGCAGGATGTATCCAAAAAGAAATTACCACAGACATACTCATAAGATGTGGCAGAAGACAGTATTCCAAATTCATTCCACAGAGTGAAAACGTTTAAAACACCTTGGTTTACTTCCGAACGCCGACATATTACAAATGAACCCAAACAAGTTCAGCTTCGCATTTCTCACAGACCATCAGCGCCTAACACTTGAGCCCATCAAAAACTTCTAGCCAACGTCAAACCATACTTTAAAAATAAGCAACATCAGTCTCCGAGAGACCTTTGCTCCAAGCTGCCTTCAAAAACACCCAAGAAAAAAAATCTGGTAAATTATAAAGAAAATCGAAAGGAAAAGCACAGACCCATCCATTTGTCACATGCAATTTGCAGATGCTCCGATTGCAACAACAAGCTGTTGCCAATCTGCTGGCCTCCACCACTGAATGAAATTTATCCTTCACAATTAAACCTGTTGCTTTCTTGAAAAATAAACAACTGAAACAAAAATCACCCTGTAAGTTTTTCCTTGGACAACACCAATGTCTACAATCTGCCATTTTTAATCAATGAATTGAAATCAGCTCTGCAAACGTGCAGCAATTTTGCTCCTGGCCTTGATGATGTCCAGAAGCCAGAACAGCTCAGTGGTAGAGCGCTGGACTTGTAATCTTGTTGATCCTGGGGTTACGGATTTGAATCTTTGCAGGGCCATTTCAGTACAGGGGGATTTTTCCCTCAGAGTTAACATTGGTTCTGACTCCATTTCCCGTACAGTCCTTCGAATGAGAACATGAACCGAGGTTCCGTGTGTGAAGGCATGCATAACATCTTGCACACACGTAAAATGCCATCACCAACTTTTGAAAGAGAAGGCCAGTTTGGCCGTGGTATGGATGACATACACCTGCATGAGAAAATGAAAGAATGAAGGAAGGAAACTGAGTTAACGATATTGAATGATATTGACTGGATGACATGACAAACAACTGAATGAAGTGCCAGCTGGCAGTTCTTCAGTCGGCACTACCCAGGTAGGCAGCCCGTTGTGTAAACGAGTGTGGGATTGTAAAGCGCTTACAGCTTGGTCTCTAGCCGAGCATAGGTGCTACATGAGTATTCATAATAATAATAATTACCAACTTTTATAAGATCTCACTGAAACTTATCTCCAGACCCTTCTAAAAGTATATAATCATACCTGGATCACACTACTTTGTGCCCTTCTTTTTTCACAACTGACTTTACTGTGCTTCAAAGGCTTATTTCTTGGCTTACAATTTGCTGCTTTTCTCTTCTGCCATCATAGATTTTCCTGACTTCAGACTAAAGGCCCACCCAAAAGTCTGAAATTTAGCAGAAACAGCCCATGATTCAAACAAATAACAAAAACCCACCACCTTTACTGGGCCTTGATTGCAACTTCCTATGGATACCTATGGTTATTCTATAGTTACAGTGAAAATGTTTACGACCACTGTACAATTTGGAAGCAGATTTATCACATGTTTGACCAATAGAATACAACAGAATGATAACTAATCTGCAATAAGAGATGACTAAAGACATATCACTTACCCTTAACAACGGCTATTCACATATCATTTATGACTGCAGAAATATTTCCCACAATGGACATTCTAACCACCAAGATTTGTCATATTTCAATATGATTCTATGTGATATGGGCAAATAAAAGGCCTGACAACTGCTCATCCGCCTCAGTTCTTGAGCAGCTGAAAACATTCTTAGCTCCTGCGCAAAGGCTGTTGTTTCTTCATAACTCAGTAGAACTGGAAAGACAGAGCGCAGCAAACGAATTTTGCCATTACCTGATATGTGGACAGTCAAGTAAACTGAAGAAGAACAATTCTACTGGGACAGTATGAACGTCTGATCAATGAACAGAGAAATTAAGAAATACTGCTTTCACTGTTTCCTTTCCCCCAACTGGAACCAGCATTATGAATCATACTTTAAAGAAAACAATGACAGCAACAACAATGACAACAAGGAATGCGGCGTATGCCTAAACAACGGCCGGAACAATCTGCAAAATTGAGTTGTGACTCATAAAACTGTAGCTGCATCACAACAGTTTTCAGAAGGCTCAAAATGTCCAAGACCTCTCCAGACTTGTCCTGACAATCACCCACTGTCAAGATTCCACACAATGCTGCCCTGTATATGTTCATGCTTTGCAATGGTTACTCAACCATGATCTCTGTAGCCAGTCAAGGCCTTAAAACATGACAGCACTAGCTACGCTTCACCACACACTATGCGCCATCAAAATTGGAAATGTGAAAGATGCTCTTAATGCAATATGTCTCCTGCGCTTACATTATTCTTTTATGTTAATTTTCTTAGCATTTTGAGGACTTTAATTGTCTTCTGACCTTTTAGTCCAATGCTGCCTAGACTATTTGACGGTGGTCTACAGTAAATACATACAAAGCACAAAACTGAAGAATTGAATCATGATGACAGCTCAACCAATTTGAAGTTTTCTGCATGGAACTGAGCAAACATCAAGGGAAGCAAGTGCTGCATGAATCTGATCTAATCTTCATTCTCCCTTCCTCTCCCTTTCTCACTCACACACACACACACACACACACACACACACACACACACACACACACACACACACACACACACACACACACTCAGAAACATACACACACCATCAATATTTGCACATTTCTTAAAAGTTGCATTCAAATATATCTCTCCTCAAATATTGCGTTGCCCACTTCTCAATGTAAGGAGCCATTTCTTGCTCATTTCATGAAATAAACTTGAGGTTCACTTTCTGTGAAATGGGCAAACTATCCACACATTTCATGAAATTAGCTACAACTGTGACACAACACATACACATGCTTTCCATGAATGATGTATGAACTTCATACATGCGCAATGATCTCTGAATAAGGACTGCAACATGCATAGGTAAGGACACTGGGAGGAATCTTTAAATTTTCAGCGTATCTGAAAGCTGAATTCACTTCTGTACTAGATACATGCACTTGTGATGTGTGTTACTACATGCATACCCGGTGATTTAAAGTTGTCAAATCAGAATGAGCAGAAAGGAAATGTTTTGAGCAAGCACGGATGGCACAGAAAAAGGGGAAATGACTTGTGAACAGTTGTCAAATGGGAAAGTTCCAGTCAAAAGCCATTCCCGTGTTGGGATTCCTGAAAAAGGGTGACAACCCAGGTCAGGCATTGCGCTGTGAAGACTGGGCTTCCACTGTTGAATGTCGTGACAGCTAAAGAGCAAGCTGCACATCACAAGGCTCGTACACATGGGTTACAGTGTGTTCTGGGCACTTTCTTTTTTTTTTTTTTTTTCTTTTTCAATCAACTTTCAATCAAATAAGCTGAGATGTTACAGATACGTCAAAAGAGGACAGTGCGCAGAGATTTCAACACATAATTGACATGCAACTGTAGGACACAAAACTACATACACAAAATATTTTCTATAATTTATAGCAATTTAAATGAAAACAATAGAACATAAAGAAGAAAATGTAAATGAAAAACAGTTAACCTACCAAGCAAATGTTTGACAATTAAATAAGCTGACATTGTAAAACACACAACACTTTGTTGGAACTGGTTATATCATACATCAGAATTGTGTGGAGTTTTGTTCTGTTGTATATAACTTAAAAAAAAAAAAAGGGGGGGGGGGGGGGGGGAAATACATGAAATACATGCATCTCACCCTTTAGTGAGGGTTATCAATAAAAATAATAATGAGAATTCAGCTACCAAAGATTTAGGGCATAACTGATGGCTAAAAAGCATTTTCTCTGTGGAAAACATTGAAACTACTCTTCTATATATTTCAGAAACCAACAGGAAAGTTATAAACAATAAATGTATACAACTGTCAATGTGACAGTCACCAGAGCAAAGACTGGCAAATGACATCGTACCTTAAGTAGTTTTTTCTACTAACTGGGAACTTATTTCAAGCTTATGCATTGTTTACTGGGCACTTTCGTTCAATCATAATATATGACGATTGCGTGTACCTGTGAAAAAACGGAACCTGGAGTCGTTCAGGAGCCTCTCCACCTTCAGATCCACGCTGTGTGCAAAATGCAGCCTGTCTGCTAATGTGTCGCCATCGTTCTTCATCTGTCCAAACAGCCAGCATCACTCCGCAACAATTGTAGGTGATGGTCTTTTCAACATCCATGGCAACCATGACAACGTCAGCAAAAAACAACAGCAACTGACATGACAGCAATGTTACTATGACAATAACAGCAACATCAACAGCAACAAGAGATCCAATAACAACGTTACCTGATGCCAATATCGACAGCTACATAATAATATGATGGACAATGTTTTCCACTCTCTCTCTCTCTCTCTCTCTCTCTCTCACTTTTCTCTCTGTCTGTATGTCTCTTTCTCTCTCTCTCTCTCTCTCTCTCTCTCTCTCTCTCTGTCTGTCTCTCTCACCTCGACCCGATGAAGAAGTAGTGTGCTCGCATTGTCGTGCTTCAAACTCTGTGGATAAAGCAAAATACACATTGTAACTATTTTTCTTTTGTTTGTTTTCACTGCGGAAGGATCCACATAATCAACAATTTTTTTCTTCTTTTTTTTTTTTATCTTTTGACTTTTTTTTTTTTTTTTTTGGCGAGAACTGATAAATGGTATCCACTTAAAAGCTGACTCAAATGAAACGAACTGCGCATTACCGAAACACGACGAAAAAGCAGAAAGAGCACACAAAACCACCACTTTGGCTTCACAAGAGGAAGGCCTACTGCCGAAAATTTCTTGTCTTGTTTTGTGTCGTGCATTAAAGTGCATTACTTCACACTTTGTTTTGTGTGCTCTTTCTGCTTTTCCGTTGCACTTAAAAGCTGAGCATTCTTTTTCTCTAGTGCACCGTATTTGAAATCCCTCATGTAAACAAGCAGATGAATTCCAGGTGTACGATATATAAACTCACAGAGGACAGGTGTTTAACTTGCAGCTAGTTCAGGAGCTACATGGTGCTCAGGGTGGCGGTGCTTGGGCCTCAGTTTGTAAGAGACAGTCTTGCCTCAGAACGGCCACAGAACAGCCAGACACTTATGACAGCTTTGACACTACTACTGCTACTAGTCCTGGACACTCAGACACTGACAGAGTGACAGACTCTGACTAGGAGCTGATAGTACTAAAGAGGACTTGGAAAAATTCCTGACTAGACGTCCAAGCCAGTGTCTGGACTGACCCTGGTGAAGTAGGGTGCATGTGTGTGACAATGCGAGTGCTGAATCATATAAACAAATACTCCAAAGTGTTGGGTATATACTTTATCACTGACAGACTCATTTTCGTGCAATGACAATGTTGCTGTCTATCAAATTAATCACTGTCAGCAATGCAATATTATGTTCTTTTCCATTTTTAGACTGGGTTTGTACTTCAACAAACTTCGCATTTTTCGTGACCGGCTCAGTTCAAGAGATCTTTTAGATCTCAGATTACAAAACTTTTGTTTTGCTAGTCAAAGGAAAACAGTCTTTTGACACTGTATCAGCATATGCTGGGCATTAAAAATCACTCCTTATCATAGAAAATGTTGACTGTTAACAGGACAATGTCATTCCTAGTAGCAAATGACAATGAACCCTGCAAGGCTCCAACTGAAGAGGGTATTACGTAATCAACTTGCAAAGAAACTTTTCACTCATGAACCACAATTATGATTTATCAGAAAAGTCGTCACACACACTGACCGCTCGTCCCAGTATGTCAGCTGCCTGGCCTTCCTCACAGCTTTATTGAACAGATCAGTGTACATCACAGTAACAAACCTCTGACTGAAATGACCCACTTTGTACAGGAACACAATCACCCATGTATCAGCATGTCATAAAAACACATAATGAATGAAATGAAGGAGGTTGCATGAGAAAATGTGTCATCACTGCGCTGAAAAGAGACACATGCTTTTTAGCATGTTACATATGTTGTTTTGTGGATTTCCAGCTTAAAAGAGAAGGGGGGAGGGTGGGGGGGGGGGAGAGATGATGAGAGAGATGTAGGCAAAGGACAGGTAGCAATGCTCAACAATGTGTGTGTGTGCGCGTGTGTGTGTGTGTGTGCACGAGTGCGTGCGTGTGTGTGTGTGTGTGTGTGTGTGTGTGTGTGTGTGTGTGTGTGTGTGTGTATGCGCACGTATGTGTATGTGTGTGTGTGTCTGTGTGTGTGCATGTGCATGTGTGTGTGTGTGTGTTGTGTGTGTTTTTGTGCAAATTAGCATGCATGTACATGCATTTATCAACATCAGCTGATAATCTGTTGGTGTTGCATTGAAACTGAAATATCATAAACACACATGCTAACTACGAATAGAGGGGAAAAAATGATAGCCTACTTCTTCAAACAGTTTCCACAAATTCTTCAGACTGAAGAAGCCATGTAGGTCGACATCGAGGTCCAGAAATAGCTGAACAAACTTCTCTTTCTCGTCTACGAAGGCTCTTCTCAATGAGATCTTCTCAGAGTCCTCAAACTGCGTGCACACACACACACACACACACACACACACACACACACACACACACACACACACATCATTTAGACTCAGATGAAGTAACTAATAGGAAATAAGAAAACAAAAAAGAACTACCAAGAAACAAAGAAATAAAGGGGTACAGAATGAAATGAGAAAAAAAAGAAGAAACGATAGAGAGAGAGAGAGACAGGGGGAATAGAGAGAGAGAGAGAGAACTGAACTGAACTAAACACTGATTATATTTAATGTCATTAGCTATACAGCCTTGATGACATGAGGAATGCAAAGTAAAAAGCAAATAACGTAACAGTAAATCCACAACAAACATGAATTAAAACGATGCTACTATCTCAACATCCATGGATGTACTCACACACGAAAAGCAATAATAAATGCCAAACTCTACCATCCATCTATAACTATATTAAATGTATGTATTAGAGAGACAGACAGACAGACAGAGAACAAGAAAAAAGAAAAGAAGGAAAAAAGGAAGAATATCAAATGGCAATGAAAGCTGAAAGAAACCACCACCAAAAAACAACAACAAAATGACATGACAAAAAAATGTGGACAAATGGGAAAAAAATTACTGACCAGTTTTAACTGTTATCTACTTAGTGTATAGTTATACAATTTAAAAAAGATACTGTCATGATTAACAAACTCTAGGCTGCACACCAAAAACTAATGCACCAAGACCTTGCTTAAAAAGCCGAGTACTTACAGACTGGCACAATCATATTGTTTAGCCAAGTGTTAAACTGTGCATGAATTTCTTGATGACCCTTCACAGACAGAATGTTTTGTTTGTGAGTTACCTTCCCCCTTACCTCTGTTGAGTGACGAATCTTATATTTCATATAAACTCTTTAAAATGTGAATGCCCAAGAACCTATATAATTGTTATATACACGTCACTGAAGTAACAAAAAAATGAATGTGTTATATTCGTTACAACCACAGTGGGCTGAAAAGCCCATATTTTATCTAAACTGATATTTTGCACATTAATCTTGTCGCCATTTTTAATCCTCTGCCGGCCAAACTTTGAGTATCTCTTGATTTTGCAAAAAGTATGAGAAAAACTAGAATCCAAAATCATACAATAAAAGTACAGCATGTAAGCTCTCATTTCACATATCGCATGCCTAGGATATTCTCTGCACAAGCTTGTGACTATACATAATGACCGACTGCTCAGACCTTTCTTGAACAGTCACCTTCGTTCCACTCTTTGTCGTTGTCAGAGGAGTTTTGTGCTAAATTGTCATTGTACAAAATTCAGACTTCTTGATCGAAATTTTGTCAATGACTCCATTTCTACTATACATGTATAGAAAACATTACCTGGCAGTCCATTTCAATGAGTAGTTTTTTTTTCTTTTATTGAAAATCATATCAAAAGCTCATGCCGACAGCCAGGTGAGGAGGAAAGCCAGTCATGTTTTGTATCATTTTCAAAGACACAGTTCTCTGCTCAGACACAGTCTTGTGTAATTAAATCTATATGTGTGAAAAGAGTGAAATGCCTGGCATTCATTCATTATAAAATTAGTTTATGCTGTTTGGTAATTATTATTGCAATAGAGAAAAATATGACACAGGCTCATTAATAGTGGGTTCATTCTCTGATTGTAATCACTAATGATTTCATAAAACAACAAAATTATCAAATGCGACATGCTTCGCTTTTATTCCTTGGGTTCTAAGGTTTTCATCAATGATAAATATGTATGAATGCTTTGAACGGATGGCAATGCAGTCAAAACGGAAGCTGTGACAGACAGAACAAATTTCTGTCAGTTCATGCCTCACCAGGCCCGTTTTGTCTTTCAAAAAGACTTGCAGACTCAGCCTAACTGTGTGGGTGCCATGTAAACTGTTCATTTCAGTTGGAATTTGACTGCAGTTTTTCATATGGGCATTCTTTCTTCAATAGGATCAGGGAAAAGCTCTGTCCAGGCCACACACCAAAAATTAATGCGCTAAGACTTTGCTTAAGGAGTTGAATACTTACAGACAGGCACAGTTATTTTGTTTTGATAATTTTTGTTTTGTCTTAAAGTTGTTTCACTTCTTTTCTTTCATATGTCTATCAAGGTACATGCTAGATGGTTCCAAGCAGACAGAATTATATGAAAGTGATGGGACTATTCTGGGGAGACCACATGGTGTAAAGATAGGGTCGTAGGTGAGTGCGAAGGCCTGAAATGTGATGTCTTGTAAGAGGTAGCGCATTATTTCTAGATTGTGAATGATTTTATCGGCAGAAATGCTTAAAAGCAAGTGAAATGATTGGTGGAAGGTTGATTATCCTATATATTATCAGAGTAACATCAATTTTCAGTTCAAATTTCTGTTACGCCTCAAAATATTTACATAAAGTATATAGTCACTTAGTAGAAAATCCTCATTGTGGGGTCTGGCCTCAGTCAGGAAGGTCTTAAAAAACTGGTAAACAAAGAAAGAAAGAAACTCAGTCCACATAGGTCATAGCTTTTTGCCATTTATTTTCTTACATTTTCTTTTCATTTTTCTTCCAGATTCGCTTAGAAATCAAAAGACAGTGGATGTGTAGACTGTTGCATTGCTAGTTAATTTGTTGCAAAGATATTGTTTTTAATTCATTCTAGATTTTAATTTCAGAATTCTTCAGTACTACAACAGTCCATTGTGATAAATTTCAGGATCATCAGGATGGATGGGATGGTCTTAATCCAAATTCAGGTCTGGTATGACAGCCCCCGTTTCATATTCAAGATTGGGGACCCATCCCACTTGCACCCTGCATACACAAACACACAAAGAGAGAGAGAGAGAGGCATACACACATAAATAGAGTGAGAGCAAGAGAGAGAGAGAGGCAAGCACACACACACACACACACACACACTCACACACGCACCTGCCATTTTACAAAATTGTCCGAGCACAGAGACAGGTGATCTTTGACAAAGTCAAGGCAGTTCCACTTCACTGCAGAATCCAGCTGATCCGGCAGAGGCCTGGTAGCTGCAAGTCAAAAACATCATGTGCTGACGCAAATACAGTCTTCACCACAAGGCACATAGCTGACACACACTCACAAGTTTGTCTCTTTCAAAGCCAGCAACACCTTGCCATTGTGAGAGTGGCCATCCTGGTGTAGGAGATGAATGGACTACACCAGCTGCAAGTGAAACATGACTAAAGAAGCATTAAATACTATCCAAAAACTAGATGAACACTCACGCCAATAAGAGAAAGGTGGTGTTGTCAGCACTGAATGAGAAGATAGGATCCCAAAGAAGACAGATAAAACAAAGTTGAAACTGAACTAAAAGACGCTTGAGCTAAAACACTTCCAAAATCATGTGGAAAGCATACAGCCTTCACAAGAGCTCTGAATGAAGTTTGAACTCCCAAGGTTATGTGCCATTTAAAGGAATCGATTTCAATTGTGAAATAAAAAATGTGCGCTTCACACGAAGGAACGAAATGAAACTGAATAGCAGCTGAGAAGTGCCCAGTTATGACTCTCTGTGAGAACCATCCTGAGAGAATGGTTTATCACATTTTTATTTCTGTTAGCAACCTGGCATCTTTGAGTGTGTACATTGCGATGGTATCTGTAAGCGTGTATATGTCAAGTATGACAATAGTCCCTGTTGAGTCAGGTAAGCATGGGAAATAAAAAGTATTCAAAGACTCTAGCTTCATGTGTTTGTTTGCTCACTTTTAGCCTCATGTGTTTGCTCACTTTCCTTAGTGTACACACACACACACATACACACACACACACACAGATACAAAGATAAATATATCACACCTTATGTTGACAAATGAGTGCGACTTAAAAAACAGACTACCCTCAACTGTGGAACCAACCAGCAGGGAGTAATCATGAACCATTCTTGGAAACGTGCGCCGTGGTGACACAGGATGCAGGGACATAATGGTCATTCCATTCAGACATCAAGGGACATAACTGCTCTCTGGCCAATGCCATTGAGTAATGGCCACAGGATGTGACACTAAACAACCTTCAAGGGAGCGTCCCCATGGATTTATCAGCCCCTTTTTCATGGCTGCTGAACCCACTGGCGAAAGACTCCACTGCCAAGCACCTGCCGTGGGCATCCCGCAGCCTCACTTGCAGCTCTTCCGTTCACAGGTGAAAAACAGCACACTCCCAGTCGTGGCCAAGTTTTCGTCTCATAAGGTCTTAAGTATACACACGCACTGAAAGAAAAGAACTAATCGCAGGAAGAGTTGGATGAACAGAAAGATGGGAAAAGACAGGGATCCTTATAGCTGAAAATGTAATTGCCTGTCTCCTACCTCTGTTTATCCTTCTACCATGTTTGATTGCAGTCAGAGACCATTACTTGCTGAGTTGACCCATATGTTAAGGTCTACCAACCACATGCACACAAAACTGCATGATGTACATATGTAAATCTAAATGCCAAAGAGCATATCCTTCACTCTCCTTTGATGGCTCCATATTTTTCTAAAGTCTAATAAAAAGAAAACGAAATGAAGTGATTACCGATTCATATAACATACGAAACCAACACATTCAGAATGGGTTATGCAGACCTTTCAGTATCAACACAAGCATGAGCTCTCATGCACTACCAACATACCTGCTGACACACACATGCAGGCATGGACAAGTACAACACATGTGCGTAGCCCACCCCAACCTACCCTCTCACCACCCCTTTTCAACTTCCCACCGCTCCCAATACACCCACATCTCCAAAGACACCCAACATCCATACCATGTTCTCCCCCTCCTTCCCCAGTCTATTTCTTCTCTCCATC
Source organism: Conus betulinus (assembly GCA_016801955.1). Lineage (NCBI taxonomy): Eukaryota > Metazoa > Mollusca > Gastropoda > Neogastropoda > Conidae > Conus > Conus betulinus. The sequence goes on from JADBJO010021391.1 coordinate 19,969, forward strand.
CCCATCCCACATGCCCCCCTGTCCCCTTCCCTACCTGTCACTTCCCCTGTATACACATACACACACCAGCACACAATGCAAAGAAGCCTTCACACAGTGAACTGGATGAACAGGAAGAATGAGACAGACAGGGATCCTTACACAGGGCACAGCGGAGGAGAGTGAAGAAGAACACTTCGTCAGCCTTCTCTGTAGATTCCTGCTGCTCCATGTCGAGAAATGGATCTACAAACATACAGTACAATTCAATCTCAGACCATATCTACACCCAAAGATCTTTCGAAATAATCATGTAATCCAAAACCGGTTGTTTGATTTTACATTTCATTTTAGGTATACCTTTTGTGTGAAGGTAGTTTTTTGGTTTATTTATGTACTCTTCATCAACTATTCTTGTTTGATAAATCATGAACAGTAATAATACAGTATCTGAGTAGTGTCTTTCTTCCTAAAAATTACTCATTGAGCTTTCATACACAACTGATGTCTTCATTCACTCACATGTAATAACTAACTTCATACAGAATGTACTGAGTACACACAGGGAAGGTGTTTGAATCTCACACACATGGGGTGGGAAAGATTTCCACATGTGTGAAGCTTAGCTTTGGGCATAGAGCACTTGTTCGTTCAGGGAAATATCCAATCAAAGTCCTTACCTTGAAGTTAGCTACTTGCTGAGCTAGACAATATTGTCCGTCTACTCGATCTCCATACCAGGATACAACACCCAGTCATATCTAATGTATGTGTATTCTTTTCACAGAGAAAAAAAAAAAAAAAAATCTTGCTGTTTCTTTGATTTTTTTTTTTTTTAGTACACTGGCTTGATGTTTTACCAATGCTCCCTGCCTGATTACACTTTTTCATGTGTGTAAAGATAAGCTGAACTGGCATCAGAACTGCTGAAACAATTTTCTTTTTTATCTGTCACATGACACTGACAGCTACCACTCTCCACACCTCCCCCCCCCCCCCCCCCCCCCCCCTCTCTCTCTCTCTCACACAACACACACACACACTCCTTAGCGTTATTGTTTACATCCTTTTATGATGCTGATCTTCACCCCCTCAATCCTCTTTTCCTTCTCGCTCCCTTCCCTACATCCGTCTGCCTGGCTTTGTTGCATGCCAACATAATGAGACGCAATTTTTTTTTTTTTTTTTTTCTGTAGTGCCATCTTCTGTGTCACCTCAGTGGCAGTGCATCCATGCCGCTCATTCAGACACCCTGTCCACAGCCACAGCCCAGTCAGTCCCGCCTAGCCCCAGCACTAGCAATCCACAGGGAGCAGTCTTTGTCTAGTCGTCAAGAGGCAACCAACCTGAGGAGACACTGCACTGCTACCTGGAGTCACTTCGGTGGTGCTCAGTGGCACCTGTTCTGATCCTACATACACAGGACACCACCTACTAATGACAATAATTGCACAGTCACGGAGCCAGTGTGAGTGAGCTCTCCTTCTAGAGGACATCACCTCGTTTTTCCAACATTAGCCCCCATGGACTCGCCAATACCAGTGACCCCGACAGAATCAAACTAAGGCCTTAGACATGGAGAGGACATCAAAACTGAGGTCACCATGAGAGCAGCGCGTGGTGGGCCACAGAACTGAGATTTTGTTTACGCTGATTGATGGGAATGAGGATGATGAGAAGATGCTAAGGATTTCCGTTCCAGTCAGACTGCATGACTGGGCTGTACTCTACGCTTCCTTTCATAGTTATCATATCCTGGCGTCAACTAGGCCTGAGAGATACAGACACCTGCAGTGTTGGTCAGGAAATTGAGCAACACTCTCAGAGAAGCATTCATTAAGTGGATGGAACTTGACTGTGTGGCCCCAGTCTTCCAAGCTGAAGCTGCAGCAAACCCAACTCTGGGCAGGATCCAGTTGGGGCAGAAAAATCCAACATGACCCTGATGGGAATCGAACTCACAACCTCCCAGCTTCACCACGGCAGTTGGTGTGAGATGCGATTCTGATGGCAACATTGTGAAGTTTGACCGCATTGTAACACAGATCACAAGCTGACACCCCCCCTCCTCTCCTTCCCCACACAGTCTTGCTTTTGTGGGTAACATTGCCACTTATCTGATCATGCTGTGATGCCCGTGAATAGCCTGCCTATTTCCTCTACCATGCAAACTACTACAAAGGCACAGGCCGTGGCAACATTCCTTCACTCATTTCATGAGCTCACACATGTCATGCACGTGGTGGACTCTGTAATTTGATGAATCACAGTTACTTGCAGAGTGAGGCAACTGCAGGTGGATATCAAACAAATTCTTGAAATTACAATGACTCTGCCAAATAATGTGGACAAACAAATCACAAGACAAAACACAATGTGTTTTGACCTCCAAGGTCTTCTTCAGGCAAGATATACAATACTCTGGACACCGAAAACGAAGAAAGAGCAATGAATTCAATGCCCATCTTGCTCCAAATTCAACAAAGATAAGTGATTGCTCGTTCTTCTTTTCCGTTGTCCCGAGTCTTGTTTATCTTGCCTGAAGAAGACTAAGAGGTCGAAACGCATCGTGATTTGTCATGAAATTCGGTGGAGTTATTACATTACTTTTTAAAAAATTTAGAAATCACATTAAAGGCTTAAAACCACCAATATCTGTGAGACTGTCATACACTAACCAGATGACTCATCTCTCACGCATGATCATTTTCACCTGATGTCATGGTCCTCTGACAAATGGTCAATCAGACAGACCACAGAAACATGATGGTTAGCTTTGACCCCTCTAAAAAAAAAACCGAGATCAATCCTCACCAATTCACTGACCCACCATAGACTGTAAGACAGAAAACAGAATTTTCAGCATGTAACACTCAACAGCGCTGTATGTCAGGAATGATCATCTCTGCTACTCTAAGATCCTGTGCCAAGCCTCACTGATTGTCCCAGAAGAAGCATAAGTTGCCAGCTGAGACCTCCCACACTTCCTGAAAGTCCAGATGGAAAGTGTGAGGATTCATCAAGCGTAATCCCTGGCACTCATCTACAACCCAACCTGTAACCTCCACAGACCCTGGGACCCTATGACTTCCTCAGCAACTGGCCCAGCACATAAATACCAATCTGTGCTAGCATTTGGCCACGTGGACAACCGACCAACCCAACCAGCAGGCCCACAACGGTTGGTGACATCAACAAACACTGGAGAAACATCGGCTCAGCCCACTATCTTTACCTCAGCTCTGTCCATGTGTACCCAACGGACTACGTTCCCCCTCACAATGACTGTTCGTGCCTGCTGCAGCTCTGTTGACACACGCTTCTGGGCTGGTGCGATGACAAATTTCTCCTGAACATGTTCAAGGCCAAGGAGTTTGTTGTTGTTGACTTCCAAAGGGAACCACCAAAGCCTGCTCCTCTATTCACAGAGGGAGAGGAGATGGAGTTGTGGACCTGTGCAGTACATGGGCTCCACCACTGACAGCAAGCCTGACAGGTCCGCCAACTCCAAGGCCTTGCTGAAGAAGGGGGGACCAGTGCCTCTACTTCAGGAGAAGCTGAACTCATTTGGCGGCGAGCCCAAGACTGCTTATATCATCTACAGAGTGGAAGTTGAGTCAGTGCTCAAATTCTACAGCCCCTGCACTCTCGGACAGCACAGGGAACGCACAGCCCAGCTGTCCAGGATCACCAACACAGCTGGCAAGGTGAGGGACCAGCCCCATTCAGCCTGATCCTATTCATGCTCTGTAGGGCAAGTTGCTAGGCAGCCCCTCGTGCAGTGACCATCTTGAATTCTCCTATGACAGTGTGCTTTCCTGCATGTGCTGATGTCAGTGCTGCGGATTAACTGATTGGTTTTTTGGACTACTTGCACTGGGACTGGGACAGAATGAATGTGGATAATGCTGTGTGTACTGGAGAGTCAGAATGGCCATCTTAGCAGCGTTGTTACTGAGAAAGCATGACAGATGATACAGGGACCCCCCCCCCCCCCAGACAACAACAGGCACATAACAAAACAAAACAGACCCCATCCCCACAGCATTTTATTTACGCCGACAATACTCATTATAAATAAAGGAGTGGGGAGGGTCAGATCACCACCATCAGCACCATCACTATCACCCACCAAGTGCTTCTTAGCCCAACACTTTGCCAGCAGATCATCAATGTCGGCATCACCCCAGTCATCACCCTGAATGTCACCTTGCACCTGTGTTGTGTCACCCATGGCCAGTGATGAAGGCAAATGTTGCGAGGACCTGTTGATTAGAAGAAACAAAAATCTGAAGGTAACTGAACCAGCAACGTCTTACTGTCTATAAAGCTATCATTCTTATCATTATCATTACTGATGTTGTTGTTGTCATCATCATCATCATCATCATTATTATCATTATGGCTATTGTTTATTATTCTGACACCCCGTTCACAGCGCCACAGCCCTGTCAGTCCCACCGCAACCCCGGCACCAGCAATCCACAGGGAGTAGTCAATGTCAAGTCGTCAAGAGGCAACCCACCGGAGGAGACACTGCACAGCTGCCCAAGTCACTTCGGTGGTGTTAAGTGGCACCTGTTCTGATCCAACATACGCAGCACACCACCTACTAAGCCCCCTACTGACGACATCAATTGCTTAGCCGAGGAACCGGCGTGGAGGGAGCTCTCCCTCGAGAGGGTTGCCACCGTGTTCATCCCACAACAGCCCCCCATGGACTCACCACTACCGTAACGCTGATGGAATCAAACCAAGGCCAGACTAGAGAAGACATCGAAACAGGTCACCATGACAGCAGGGCATGAGGGCCACAGAATTTGAGACTTTGTCTTTTTTTACACTAACGATGAGAATGAGGATGATGAAGATGATGCTACAGATTTCCATTCAAGTCTGAGACTGCTGACTGGGCTGTATGCTACACTTCTTTCATAATATATCCCAGCATCAACCAGGTCCGAGATATACAGACATCTTCAGTGCTGGGTCAGGAAATTTGAGCAACACTGTCAGAGATGCATCCACTGAGTGGACGGAACTCGACTGTGTGGTCCGAGTCTTCCCAGCAAAAGCCCATAGCAAACTCAACTCTTGGGTAGTAGCCAGTTTGGGCAGAAAAATCCCACATATCTCTGATGGGAATCGAACCCACTACCTCCTAGCCGGAAGTCCACCACACTAACCACTTTGCCACGGCGGCTTGTGTTATCATTGTTGTTGTTGTTGCTGATATTATTGTCATAGTTTGCTGCTACTGGTGCTTGATGTATGTCACTGATATCATTTTTCATTATCGCTATTAATAATATCAACATCAGTATTGTTTCATCATAGATATGAATACTGTATTCATCAGAGCATGTGAGTGTGCACTTGTGCCTCCTTGTTTGTGAGTGCGAACAATTACAATCCCATCCTGTCTGCCGCAGGCACTGATGAGCAGCCTGTTTTCACAACTAAGGTCTGAGGCCAGTTCTCACAGGTGAATTCTGACAATTTTCACGTTCGAGTCAAGATCCTTCAACATGCTTTGCTTTCTGTCTCTAGCAAAAATATGCAGTGTGCTTACCACCACTCAACCAACACGTCTACTCCGTGAACATTGAATTCACTGACACAATGTGGACACGAAAGGCACCTGATGCCTAATGGAGAGAGAGAGAGAGAAGACCAGACACAATGTGGACACGAAAGGCACCTGATGCCTAATGGAGAGAGAGAGAAGAGAAGACCAGACCACAATGTGGACACGAGAAGGCACCTGATGCCTAATGGAGAGAGAGAGAGAGAAGACCAGACACAATGTGGACACGAAGGCACCTGATGCCTAATGGAGAGAGAGAGAGAGAAGACCAACACATGTGGACACGAAAAGGCACCTGATGCCTAATGGAGAGAGAGAGAGAGAGACCATTCTTACACAGCCCGAAGGTCTGAGCCTACAGAGCCTTCAGAGTTGGAAACACTGGACACTTGGGAATGTGACGTATTAATCAAGACTGTTAGGGATCAAATAGGAAGGGAAGAATAGTAAGGGACCAAGGGCTTTGATATCAAGTGATGGGGATCAAGCACTCAAGACAAACTGTTGGGACCAAATACTACAGGATGAATTGGGTGGGGACCAGAAACCAATGGACACATTGCTGGGGATCAAGTACAAAGAGATGAATGGTTGGAAACAGATAGAGCTGAGGGGCAAATTCATGGAGACCGAATGCTAAAGGACGCAAAGTTGGGGACCAATCCCAAAGGGAACAATTGTTGGAGATGAAATGGCTGGAGAACAATTGTTGGGGACTAAATAGTATGGGATATTGGGACCCAGCATTGAAAACAAAACTGTTTGGGACTAAATGATTTGTAAAGACCAAATGCTTGGGGATGAATTATTGAGGGACCGAGTGCCCAGGGACAGATAACTACAGAACAAAACATGCAAGGACACATTGTTGAGGATAAGCAAGCATGCAAGAAAGAATTGTCAGGGACCAAATCACAGCCCGGAATACAACTGCCGTGATTCAATTTTTTTTGCATTTTTGAGATTTTTGGTATGCTATGACAGTGGGCCAAGGGGCATAATGTAGCCAAGTCCCAATCACATTACCCTAGAAATAAATATGCTGTAATCAAAATACTTGTGCCGTAACTCAGCTCACAGTATATATTGTGGGGGTAATAATCAGTTTTCTTCATCGCCTGTAAAATTGATTTTCAGACAGCAGTTATTTATTTCCTGTGGCAAAATGCTCAGATACAAATTGTTTGGGATCAAAATGCTGATGGATATACCCTCTGATACCTGAGCTCACATAAACACAACACGGCAAACACATACCTGGACTGATGGAGTGAGGGTGTGCGCTGGAGTTCTTGGGTTAGTCGATCGGCCACCCCGCCTGTGCCTGAGATGACCAGCATTGCATAGTCCTTCTCTAGACCCTGGGCAATTTTCCTTCACTGTCTCTCCCCACCCCCTGCCACCACCATCATCATCGTGTAGGGAAGCCCTCTGGGAGAAACAGACAGCCATCAAACCATTGTCCTCAGTGTAGGAAAGAAAAGCAGCAGTATTGTAAATTCATCAGCAACAAGAAGAACACAAAATACAATAATAATGATTAATACTTGTGGCCCTGAATCCATAAACATATCTAACTACTTACAAAGACATTAAAACACAACAACAACAAGGCATGTGGCTATATCATCAGCTAACTATGGAATAAAAAGTTCCAGTAAAATCACATAGAAATCTAGCACCTTGCTGCCATTTTTCTATTATTTTCAAGTGCTAACTCAATGATAAATAATGAGAACAAGAAGGGGCTGCAAACATCCCCTTGTTTCACATCCCTTGTGCACATTATTACATTTAGTTAATTTACTGCTATTTTCTTATTCTTGTTTCCACTGCATTAGACATGCTATGAAGACATTTGAACAGTTTTCCTCTCATACATTATCAATCAAAGTAGGCCACAGTAGTTATGGTTGAAGGAATCAAATGACTTTTTTTTTCAAATCATGAAATGCTATGTATTATTAAGAGTTTATATGAAACTGTTTTCTGAAATTAAAACGAGAATGGGTGTACTGTCACCTGTCAATGTCCAGGTTTAAAGCGCTTGGTGTTCACCATTCAATTATTTTGTTCTATATATTCCTAGAGTCTTTGATGACAGCTCTAAATACCCATGCTACTTTATATTAGGAAGCAATATACCATGGTAATTATTCACATTGTTAGTGTCATAATCTTTAATACAGTGGAAAGTTATAGACTCGCACAGAGTCAGGAAAAATACCCTTATCAAGCATTAAATTCAAATGGCATAACAAATGAGCAGCAATGTGCCTGTTTTGACTTGCATGTCATTAACATCAAACCACAATGGCAAATATCTTAGACATAACATCCCTTGTTTGTTTGTTTGTTTAGCACATATGGGGTGCATCAACAATGAGAATTTCCCAGGCAGATAGCCTATCATGGCAGTCTTGCACTAAGTTATGGGAAATGGAAAGAAAAGACTGACACTAGCACATTCTCAGAGGTTCACAAAAACACAGTCAGACACACATATTTTCTCTCCTCTCTCTCTCTCTCTCTCTCCAAACTGTCAACCCTACACACCCTACACACATTTAGACACGCAAACACAAACTATCCTTAACCAGTACATGTGTGCTAGCTATTCCAAAACAGCCTTCCTTCCCCGTTCCGACAGATGCAGAGTCCTTCACACTGTTAATAAGCATTCTCTCTCAGGGTTCAATCACACCTTCCACCCACCACTCTCTGTCTGTCTGTCTCTCTCTGTAGGCCTATGTGTCTAATCTTTTGACAGCCTGTCTTTCTCGCTCACTCTGTGTGTTTTATTCTTTGGCTTACATCTGTTCACCAAAAGTGATAGTGTGTGTGTGTGTGTGTGGTGTGTGTGTGTGTGTGGTGTGTATGTTGTGTAGTGTGTGTGTGTGGTGTGTGTGTGTGTGTGTGTGTGTGGTGTGTGTGTGTGTGTGTGTGTGTGTGGCGCGCGTGCGGTGCATGCATGCGATATGTGTGCTGTGTGTGCATGCGTTTGTTCATGTGTGTTAGTGTGTGCAGGCATGTGCATGTGCATTAGGCATAGGTTGCCTACCTTTTGTCCCACTCATTTATTTCCCCTTAATTTTGCTGAAGCTTTTGCATTTAGTCATTACTGGAGGGCTGCAACCTCATTTGACCTGCAAGAAGAGTTCATTGGGGGACACACCCAACTGGTGACATTCAGTTCCAACACAGTTGAGTGTGAGCTGCTCGAGAGTCAAGTACCCCATCTCCCCAGCTGTCACCTTCAAGCAGGTTCAGGTGAGCTTGTACATGTGAGGAATGACCTTCAGAATATGAAAATTCAAAATTTTCCACTTTATTTTTTACATTTTCCATCCCTTCTTTTCCAAATGTCAACATTGTTTATCATAAGAAAAATCATTCTCTTCATAACATTTGAGTTTCAGATCCTGCATGTTCGAAAGCATTCTTGAGTGTGACCCCTTAAGTATACATATACACTGTAACATCCACCAGGATACTTAGACTTCCCGAGTCTCCCTGATGACAATTATCATTCTGAAACCACTCTCCTGATTGCTATGACTGAACAAGAGTGAGGACTGGAGTTTCTGTTTGTTTTTGTTTTTTTTATTTGTATGTGGAATTGGTGCTGTCAAACTGGTGTGTTGTGTCCTGCTGTCTACCAAGTGGGCGATACTTGGTGAAATTTGTATTCACTCTCTTGCCTCCAAGATTGCTTTATCCTTGGATGCAGGAATACACCCAGACAGCCTGTGGCACAGCACTCTCTCTCTCTCTCTCCTTTATTCCCCTCTATCCTTCTCTCTCTCTCTTTCTTCCTCTCTCTCTCTCTCTGTTTCTCTCATGCTGTTTGTAACAACCGAGAAAATGAAGATTACAAAACAAAGCTGAAAACACTCTGCGTTATTGCGCTTAAAAGCCAATGGCACAAAAAGGCCGAATAACAATGCGCTTCAGTGGTTAATGGAGTCACGCTGATTCACTTGCCACGGTCACTTTTGCATGGTCTTGTCGTATGTCACAGTTAGGATGGCAAAGAGTGAGGGGTGAAGGAGTTGGGCGAATGCAACTGTGAGTAGGATGGGCGGCGAGGAACATGAAAGATGC
>JADBJO010021392.1:0-29636 GCA_016801955.1 Conus betulinus
CATGTACATTTAAAAATTCAAATTACTAATCAGAATTAACTAATGGTAGTAACAGCACACACACACACACACACACACACACACACACACACACACACACACACACCACACACACACACACAGAGAGAGGGGGGGGGGGGGGGGGCAGTGAAGGTGTTTTCAGAAAAAAAGTAATGTGAAAGGATTGCTAGTATGCAAAATCTCGATTCGTATTTTCCTTTATTTTTCTTTCCACATTATGAACACTATAATGCTTGTAACTGCCTATTACAGTATGTAGCATGAAGTTTAAACTTTCCTCATGACAGTGATAAACACACGCCGTCAACCTTTTGGAATCACAGTTCGGGAACCAGGGAATGAAGAAAGCTGATTTGGGCTGAAAAAGGGGACTTTGGGTTTTGACTGAACGCATTTATAAACCTCAGTACTCAAGTTGACGAATGCAAGGTTTAAAAAGAAAATATATTTTCCACAACATGTAACTGCCAGAATTCACAACATGCCATTTATACTTCATTCTGCAATACTATTTTAGTTCTGTCTAGGCTTATGTGGAACTAAGTAGATGTATTCGTCAGGCTTACCACACCAAATTTATCTCTGCATTCATACATGCTATGCACACTCAAACTCCCACCAAACATTCTACTTTCTCTGGGAATGGAGCGTCACACATTCGCTTCTCTTCTTACTCGACTGAGAACAGAAATATATTTTCACTCTATTTATAATTATACATTAAAATTCAGTATACACACCAACATAGTCAAAACATAAGAGATCAATACTTACTAACCCCAGGTTATAAACACAATGGCTTTCTTAACGGGCCAGGTTTACACACACACACACACACACACACACACACACACACCACACACACACACACACACATACATACACACAGTACACGCTCTACAGCAATACCGACTGACCAAGCACACGACTCTTCTCTTGAGGTAGTGGACTCGGTCTGGTTACTAACAACTTCAGCTGATTGAGCCTTCAGCACTCGCTTGATACTCCGTGGTCCAGGTAGACAATTTTGTCTCCCATCAACTTCAGGACTCTAACTCGGGAGGGTCTCACCGTCTTGGAAGCCTGCTGTCACCTGGCAGTTGGATACCTGACAACCACGACCTCCTTCACACAATGCGGACATCTGCGCTAGGTGAGAGGGCACTGCTGCTACGCACCCAATCACCCATTTCTGCAGCACGCTGGAAATTCTTTTCATCCCAAGCACTTAAGGCGCTTTGTGAGAGATTTCACTCCCTTGACAAGCCCTGTCAACCATAAATGACCCCAAACACACACTGTTTGATATGTTGGGTATTTATGCAAAAATTGGGATTTCAGGAATGATTTCGGTGGTATGGAAACATTCAAGAAAATGATCAGAAGATTGGACAGCTCTGTAAAAAACAAAACAACATTACTTTTCGATCCTGATACTTGTACTTGCCGTCACAGCAGGCCTATGTAACATGCAGTCCATAGGCCTAATTTCGTTACATATTAACAGACACCAACACATGGCCTTCGTCAGTGAAACTTGTAGCTACCTGTTACAGTGTATAGCGTGGAGTCCTGACCCTCCTTTAAACATGAATAAGGATAAAAAAACGTTGCATAGAAAGTTGCAAGTGGCACGAACAGGAGGCCAGTGAAGAATAGGATACAAACTTTATAATTGATAAACGTTAACATAACTACTTTGGTTCTTAATATACTTGAAATTTCCTTTTACAGTACTTAGCACTAAAAATCAAGAACACTGTATTTTACCTTGATACTTTTGTAAGTACCTTTTTTTAAAAACCTTTTACATATGTAGCAAGAAATCGAAGCATTCCCTTCACATTAATATACACCAGCAATACTTTATTTGTTACCTGCAAATGCCTAAGCACAAAGTCCAGATTTATTTTTACACATTAGCAAAAGCCAACCCACAACACTACTTTAGTCGCTATTTCATAAAATCTAATTTAATGTAACTGAATTTTACGATCTGTACATGACGTCCAAAATTCCCTTTCCACATCAAGAAGCTCCAACAACACAGCATTCATCGTCAATTCTTGCTTACACATCATCACACACCAACGAGACTCTTTTTAGTTTCTGTAACTGCCTTCTACAATATGTAACACGAATTTCCAAACTTTTCTTGCACATAACAGAAACACGCAATACTTAAGTCGTCAATTCTTGTAACTCCCTATCAGTGTATGTATCGCTGAGTCCAAGCTTTTCTCTACACATTGACAAACGCCACCGACATTGCTTTTTTGGTGTTTTACTTGTAATTGAATATTGCAGTATGTAGCATGGAGACTGACTTTTGCCTATATGATCATAAACAAATACAACACAACGTTCATTGCTAGTAGTCATCTGTAACTATGCGCTACGATATACAATCTGAAGTCCGGACCTTCCTCAACATCAACGACACTACTGTCATTGTTTCCTTCAGTGGATCCTAGGTTTTTCCTTGCAATGAACAAACTGTTTTTCACAAGAAAAAAAAACATACAATAAAAAGTCTCTATAGGTATGACAATATAATGTAGTGCAAAATGGTAATTTTTTTAAACGCATCATGTGTCATGTTACCTGTGTCACCTGTTTTCGTGATGCTTGATATAAAAACATTCTTGGTCTATCACGCCAACAGTTTTCTACATTGTTTTTTCAATTTTTCTTTTTTATATGCAAAACTTTCATTAGGAATGTTCATATACTGGAATTTCATCATCAACCCTGTTCGTCAGCAATCACACATGTCTTGATTTTCATATCAGCCTAGCCAAGGTTCTTTTCTTTGTTTCTTTCTATCACCATCATTCCCTTTCTTTGTGTCTTGTCTCTTACCCACTCCATAGCTCATCATCATCACCATTATCATCACCAGCATCGTCAGTGACACTGTTGCCACTACACTCCATGCTGTTTGACAATCTTCTAACCCTTCTCTTTTCTCCCCCTCCGAGTGTATAGCCACAATCAATACTACCACTACTACTGTCACATTATCACCAAAAGTGTAGTAATCCTCTCTTTATGACTTTTTCAATATATTTCTTCATCATAATTATGTCGTTATTATTGATAACATGATTATTGCTATCTTTATCATTGTCATTCCAATCTTAACTTGAAGTGTCTCCTTCACAACGGCCACGCTTTTTCATTCAATGCCCATCTTGTACCAAATCCGAGAAAACAAGTGTTTGCTCATATTTTTTTCAACATTGTCCTAAATGTAATCTCGCCTCCCTAAGAAGACTAAGAAGTCGAAACGCGTTGTTTCTTTGGTCTTGTAATTTGTTTTCTGTAATTCGTGTTTGTGTTCGGCGGAGTTACTTCAAATTCTCACCCTTCTCTGTCGAAACTATCTTTTTTTTTTTTCTTGAAAATCCTGTAACGTGATCATTTATAATCTACAAAGTTTTTATACACAATTTGAAACTCACAATATCTCTTTTTAGACTTTATTTAAGTAAATCTAAAACGATTCCACACATTCGTTAAAAATGGCCGTTTGGCCTATTAAGTACTGAAATTTTAAAACTGTACAGTGAATGTTGAGTTTTTCAGTTATTGTCTAAATCAATCATTTTCAAATATTTCTGACACTAAGAATATATACCAGGATTTCTACATCAATATACTCGATCTGTGAAGAAAAGTAGGTTAAAAAAAGCAGAACCCATTTAGGATTTTGACTCTATGGTAACTGACTCACTTCCATGTTTCACACACACACACACACACACACACACACACACACACACACACACACACCAGCATGCATACAGTTTAACACGCACACAAACAATGAAACGTAAGCATGCATTAAAGACAGGTATGCGCGCGCGCGCGCGCGCACACACGCACACATACACACACAGACATGCACACACACACACACACACACACACACACACACACACACACACACATGCGCGCACACACACACCCACACCCACACACACACACACACACAGACGCACACACACACACACACCACACACACACACATACGCACACACGCATGAGCGGCGTGGATGCAGTGCCACAGAAGTGGCATAGATGAGACATCTCAGACTGGGACATTCCATGCCGTTCTCTTCAAGTAGTCCTGGGTTCGCCCGTTTGCTTAGATCATGCCAGCAGAAAGCCGATGGAACCGAAGGGTGCTTTTGTGTTCTCTCTGCACACCTGGGCAAACAGGCACTGTCAGTGTCGTAGTGCTTATTACAAGACACTTTCAGTTTGACCAACGGCGTTTTCCCGTTTTTATCACTCGACTCATAGGGGGCATGTGATGGCAGGCAAAATAACATTCAACGGTCAGAGAAGGACACGCTGACCTCAGATTGCTCCAAGCAGCTGATGACAAACTGCGGAAAGCCTCCGTCCTACTCTCTATCCCATCGACGTGTTGGAGGACAAGACTGCGCAATGGGCTCCGCCTGCCCGAAGAATCAGACAGTTAAGCAGCAGTTTCTTCACTGGCGTTATGGAGGCTTTATCTAAAGTCTCTCAGAGCATTGAAGTTTGAAATTAAGCTGCTGTGGGTGTAGGGAACAGACCGTACAGTGCTGCCAGCTTTTGTTCTGGCCATTGTTCTGGCAATACCAGCTCTGTCCAGCATGGGAACAAAATCTGGCGACTTGGGATCGCGGTAGAATTTCTTTCTTTGTAATTCCAAAAAGTCAAAATGATGATGAGCAAATTCAAAAGTGATGCTTGTGATGAACTGAATGTGTCCATCATATCTGTCACACTGTAAATAGGCTCGTAAAGGGGCAGAGGAGGTAAGTGACCCAGCGGGTCCTTGCCCTGGGGATGCTAAACCCTACCTGCATAGATCAGTTTGACTTTGACTTCCTTCTGAGTAAACTGAGACAACATGTCACCGACTTCTTGGGAAATCGTATTATCTGGAAAGCAATGGTAGTGCGCTGGAAAAACGCTCCATATTTTTTAATCATACTGCTGTCCTGTGGACCTAAGAAGCTGACGGGTGTCAATTCGTCGGTAATCGTGGCAGGAAGCTGAATGCAGACGTCAGTCCACACAGAGGGGCACTGCATGAAGGTAGACAGCCTTGAACAGGTGCGCGCCAGGCGACCTCGGTCAGGGACTGGCAGCATCTTGAAACAGGAGCACCAACACCACGTCTGGTAAGAGCCGACAAGGCTGGGCTGCCCATGGTGGTCATCTCCCTTGACAGCAGCAGCTGGGCTTCTCTTGCTGGGTGGAGGTGGATTCTGCGGAAGAGCGGAGCTTAGGTTAGACAATTGCTCCATTCTGCTGTGTGACCTGAGAAACAGACATACTGATTGTCCAAGGCAAACCGTGTGATGCTCATAGAGAATACATGACTACACGAAAACGAGGCTGCACAAGACCAATATACACAGGTCTGTCATGACCAAGTCCTTAAGGGCCTCTGGACAACAGGACGTTTTATACTCACCTGTACACTACCTTAGTGAAGGGAAGAAATGGAACAATGAAAGCTAGACGCTTCTCTCTTGGCCAAATAAGGGATGACGAAATTGATATAGACTTACAGAAACACCCCTTCTGTTATCAACATGACTGGGATAAAACCAGCCGAACAGTATTATCTAACAGCATTTTTTGTCATAATCCTCTCTAGTTCTTTATCTTATGCTAGATTGCAACTAAGAACCTGAGGTCGTTATGTCTTAGAGAGGATACTCCCTCTGTTCCACCACTGCTCGGAGCTCTCCTATAATTTCAGGTACTGTTTATGTTCACTTTTGAGATCTTTTTCCTTTATTTAGTTTTTGTTGTTGGAAAGGCTCCCGCGTGTGTGTATGGTGTGTGAAATACTCATTTCCACCATTATTTATAAGTCGCTCTGCAACTAAGAGGACGGACATCTAGTAAGTCTGAAACTGAAAACAGCAATTCAGAATTATCACAGACTGTATTGTTAATAATATACAAATCAATGCCCCCCCCCCCCCCCCCCCCCCCCCAAAAGAAAAAAAAAAAAAAAGAAAAAACAGAGTCTGTCTTTCATTGTGATTGGTGGATAAAGTTTAACGCGCACCCTGCAGGTTCCTGGTGTCCCACAGATGCCATTTTCTCCAATAAAGACCTCCATTCAGCAAGTACCTAAATCACTTTCTGGTATGAATCTTGTCAATTCCATATCCGTATAAAAACAAAAAAATCTTTTACAATGGCTAGAGTAAACACAGTGTTCTTGCAGCACACACAAGGCGGAGGTCTTAGAATACAAGTCACAAGATGAAGAAAAAAGTACGGCCTATGCTTTCTTTCCACCTGACTAACAACTGCCTTGTCCTTGATTGACTAGCACACACTGCCTCTGGTTGAAGAGAGAGAACAGTCCAGTGAGAACAGTCCAGTGCTCAAGTCATCCTCCCATTTGTCCTCTTGGAAATACTTTTGATTTATTCCAAGGAGGGCTACCTTTTACAGTTGGGGCTGCTGCTGTCCTCATTCCTTTGTCAATTGGTCAGCTTCTTCATTTCCATATATAGTGCAGTATGAAGGTGTTCACTGGATGGGAGTATTTTCAGTAACCGAGAAATGGTAATCATTTTAGATCAGTAGTACCATAGGATGATGACTATTGTTATATAAGTGGAAAAATGTAGTGGTGATGGTGCAAGTTGGGGGGATAAAGGAAAATATCAATGACCTGTGGGTGATGCTCATTGGCATGGGTGAGATCAATAGTACTGTACTGTAGGATGATGGTCATTGTGGTAAGTGGAATAATAAGGTGGCATTAGTATAATATTGCAGGTTGAGAAAAGAGGGTGGAGGGGGTAGGGGTAGATGACTGATGGGTGATGATCATGTATGATTTGAGTAAACAGTACTGTAGGATGATGATAATTGTTGTATAAGTGGGATAATGTTGTGCGGCATTGGTGTAAAATGCTGGTGGGGGAATGGGGGAGGTGTTCAAAGATGGGTGGATGATGATCATGGTCAAGGTGTAGGGTATGATCCACAGTGGTGTAGGATGATGGTCATTTTTGTAAAAGGGTAGGATAGTGTATTGGCAAGTACGATAATGCCAGTGGGGGGAATAAAGGAAATGATTCAATGACTGATGGATGTTTGATCACTGAGATGAGATCTACAGTACTATAGGGTGGTGACCATCGTCATTTAAGTGAAATACTGTGGTGGCATTGATGTAGTAATGCCGGTGGGGGGTGGGGGAGGGAAAAAAAGGAATAAATTTTAAGTGAAAACAGCATGATAGCTTTGGCATGATAATGCCAGTTGGTTGTAAAAAAAAAAAAAAACACTTGGGGGTGGGGGGTGCGGGGGGTGGGTGGGGTGGGGTGGGGGGGGGGGGGCAATGATCATGACTGACTGATGGCGATGGTTTGTCCAACAGGGTGAAATCATCACCGTCTCACGCACAACACGCATGCATAGGGTTAGAGTCAAGCGACCAAACGGCATGCGTCGGCTTTGTTTAAAAGATTAAGATCCTGTCAGTGAAGGTCATTTTTGATGATTCCTCTGTCTCCTCTGGGTTTGCTACCTATCCACAAACAAATGTTATACCTGTTTATTCGAATGTTTTTTCATTCTGAGCGACTGAATGGTCGTGCTTGATTATTTTAGCTGTGTATGATATGCAGATAATTCTTGGATGTTGTTTCAGTTGTTTGTGTTCGTCATGTGGCTGTTTTTTGTGTCAAATAGCCCTTCGGTGCCGGTCTGTTTGCTTATTTGTTTATAGATAGCACGGTTAGTTTGTGAGCGTTTATTTGTTCGTTACATTTACACCCCTGGGTCCATTGCAGGGCGGACAAACAACAGCCATTGATGGGGCCAGTAGTATAACGGTGAACACCTGAGGAGCAGTAGCACTGTCCTGGAGGTGGGTGTGTGTCTAACAGAGAAAAGAAAAATAGATCTAGTTGGCTGGTTGACGTGCAGTGTATGATTTTTGGTGGGGGGGTTTCCCAGTTTTCTGACTATTTTTCATACAACTGTGTAGACTGGCTATGATGGCCCAGATGATTCCCTGCTGTGGAAAATTGGATGTTCATTTTTCATTCACTGTTCGTAACTCCTGCCAGTTTTATATCTGTTCCTTGATAAGCACTGAAACCTGCTCTACCTTTATTATCCATGGTTTTGGCTGTTCGTATCTCCTGCCGTTCGCAACGGGGAGCGCCCATTTTTCTCAATGTTATGATATATGAAGGGGCACTGTTTCATTGATTGCAAAGATTCGTTTTTACCTCCTATTCGTTTTCGCAATGAGGAAGGCCCTTTTGTGTACTTTTGCTGTAAATCCTTGCACCTTCATTGTTTGATTATGTTTATGTGTGTTGCAGGGACTATATTCAGATACTCTTTAGCCGAGGCCCTATTGTTTTAATGTCTGAATTCATTCAACTATGAACGTTTGGATGTTTGTCTTGGCTTAATTTGAATGTGTGCCTAATGAATGTTTGATCTTTTTTCCCCCCACTTTGAACCTTTGTTGAATGTGCTTTTACGATACTATTTCCTCATGTTAAATGAATGTTTTTCATTATGTTTTTTTTTTTATAATACTTTATGTTTATAATCATCTTTTTTTTTATTTTATTTCTTAATAGGTTGGTGAGCTTGTTTTGGTCCAAATCAACAGTCTGTTTGGTCAACTATGATTTGAAATAAAAGACCGAGGACAACCAACCATCTGAAGTCCAGGGTGGTGTTGATGTGGAAGATGATGTGACAACTCGCTCACTTCACCATCTCCTACCCCTTCTTCCCTGTCCCTACTTATCCCCCTAGACTAGGTTGTTATTTATAGTCAGTGTATGAACCTGTCTCACAAGAAAAAAGATATAGCAAAGTTTCTATAGATTTGACACATATACAGTGGCAAAACTGTAATTGTTAAAAGGCATCATGTGCCGTATTATGTTGAGCTGAACGCTGATATAAAAACATTGTTGATCGCATCACGCCAGCATTTCGCATTTGTCTGTTTTTTTGTTTTGTTTTGTTTGTTTGTGTTTACCGCGCAGGCTTCATGGGGTACTTTCATACGGGACATGTATTATCAAATTAATGGTTTTTTTTTTTATATATATATCAAACCCTGTTTTTTCAGCAAACCAGCTCGACTTGACTTCAATGTCTCCCTAGCCAAGGGTTTTTGTTTGTGTCTTTCTTTCTTTCTTTCTATCAAAAATCATTCATGGTCATTACCATTATCACCATCATCATGATCGCCACTAACACTGTTACACTGGTTGCCCACTACAACCATGTTGTTCGACAATACTCCTAAACCATCTCCTCTTCTCCCCTCCTGTGTGTATAAGCCACTATTAATATTACACATTACCACTGTCTTATTATCACTAAAAGTGGTAGTAATCCTCTGATTTTTTCAAGATTTTCATCATCATTATCATTATTATTGCTATCTTTATCATCATAAATCATTAGAATTCTAACTCGCAGTGTCTCCTTCCCAACTGTTGCTCGTTTTTTCATTCAAAAGCCCAGTCTAGCGCTGAATTCGAGAAGACAAGTGATTACTTTTATTCTTCATTTCATTGTCCTGAATGTTGTTTAGGCTATCTTTGCCTACGGAAGACCTAAGAGGTCGAATGTTATTGTGTTTTGTGTGGCCTGAATTTCACTGTTGTGCGGGCAGTGTTATTATTATTTATTCGCAAAGCTTAAGGTTTCTAGGTGTATATTTATCTTCCAAACTTACTTGGGAATCAACATATAGACTATATAGTAATATAAGCCATAAAAGATTTAAATTTTCTCTCGAACTATTATAGACAGGCGATGGGGTCAAGACACAAAATGCACTTTTTATGTCTTGGCTAATTTTATTAGTTCGTTCGCGTTTACACCCCTACGGCCAGGAATCTTTCTTTAGAAGTGCACCAAAAGATTTATTAAACAAACTACAAAGTATAGATTGTAAAGCCTTTAAACTGGCAGGACGTAATACTGGAAGGGGGCAATTCTAATCACATAAATCTAGATCTACACGAGTATTATAATCACATTGAAAAAACTAGCGAAAGATAAGTTTGGATAACATACTGAAGACATCAGATAGCCAATATTCACACAATTGTATAAAAAGCGTCCAGCACAATAAATTCCAAATTAATTTTAAATCACATATCTGATACAAGGTGTTCAAGACATATTAGTTCTCTGACGTTCAAATTCGTTTAAATGCTTTTAAAAAAACAAATTTTGTAAAGATACTAAATGTGTACGTGAAATCAGTTTTCCATTAACCATCTGATGGATTTACACTGTCCTGGTATCAAAGAATTAATGACGAAAACTACAGGGGATTTACTGACTCGTCAAATACCATTAACTATTTAGGAAGTTTCAAAATTTCAAAATGGAGAGACTGATGGCGGAGAACGAACAAAGTTTAGAAAGAGTGGGGGTTAGTTTTCCGCCGAGGACATTGACGAACAAAAGTACACAAGACACGATGCATTTCGACCTCTTGGGTCTTCTTCAAGTGAAAACAAATTTGTTTTCACGTGAAGAAGACGCCAAGAGGTCGAAATGCAATCGTGTCTTGTGTACTTTGTTCGTCAATGTCCTCGGCGGAAACTAACCCCCACTCTTTCTAAACTATTTAGGAAGTGTTAAATGACTTCCCATCTTCTTAAATGTTTTTCAGAAGTTTTATATACCTTAGTCCTATCGGTCTTTTTCCTTTGAATAGTTAATTTTATTTTGGATTCAATTGTTGTTATACTAATCTTCTGTTTAATTGTTAAAGTCACGTTTGATATAGATAGTAAACCTTCACTTTCCTTTCTACTAATTCTTTATCATTTTCAACAATTCATATTCCCATATAAAGCTTGATTATTATGTAGATTTGTAGGTGTAGTCATGTAGGAAAAACACAATTTTTTACTACCACACACTCTCTAACAATATACAACGGCATGCATAAACAATCTCTACTTGCATACCTTTATTTCTCCTATTCCTCTCCCCCCCGATTCCGGTTCCCCCCCCCCCCCCCTTCCCCGTCTAATATCACTTAAGGGTGAACAGACGTAAAACTAATGAACGAACGAACGAACACCCACACACACACACACACACACACACACCACAGCACACACCACACAACACGCATACACACGCACACAAAACACACACACACACACACACGTACGCATACACCAACACATGTGCACTCACGCACGCAGGGCGCGCATGCACGCAACGCACGCGCGCGCGCGCTGGCACACACACACACAGAGCTTACGAATACATCGTGCTACTTTGTCTTTGAGAGCAAAAGAATGATGTAAATGAGAGTTTAAAGAGGAAGGTAAAAAAAAATAGCATTCATTTACAGTAATAATTCACCCCATGGGCCATTTGTGAGAGCGATTGAATCTAAGGTTTTAAGACACAAAGGGTTGAATGAATGTTTACTCTTTTCGTACTCTCCGGTTAAAAAAAATCACTCACCATCCTGAATAAAAAGCAACCACTAAGAACAACAAAAGAACAACTACTAAAAGAACACTGCTAAAAGCCACAAACACACATGAAACACACATGATCCCGGAATTTTTCAGCAATTAATGTTATATAAGCTTTGTACTGGAAAGAATAACTAACAGTAGCCATGTGTACCCTATAGATATAACCATGTACTTGGGAAAGAATAACTAACAGTAGCCAGTGTACCCTATAGATATAACATGTACTGGAAAGTAATAACTAACAGTAGCCATGTGTACTCTTATAGATATACCACCTGTACTGGAAAGAATAACTAACAGTAGCCATGTGTACCCTAGAGATTATAACCAGTCATTGGCAAATTCATCATTTACAAATTCATTACTCCACTGGAATGGTTTTCAGTTTGATTTTTTCTGCACCTTTGTCCTGTATTTGTCTGTCATTCGTCCATCTTCCACTGTATCAAAGAAAGAGAAATTCTCAGAAAGCACTGTCTCTCCATCCTTTATTCATCCGTAATGCGCTCCAATGTATGTTAGTTTGTGCTGACCACTGCTCTAGTGCAACCACCCCGCTTCCTTCACAAACAACTACTCACTTCCGCCACGGTCGTGTTCTGGTCCGCAGTATACCAGCCACTGCAAACTGTTCCGTGTCGACAACCCTACCGCGTCCCACTGAAAAGTGGCCAAAGAACACTCTGAGGTGCTGGGGAGGACTGTTGTCCTTTAGAGCAGCATCCTGTATCCAGTCTTCTACTAGTGACAGTCCTCTGGCTGTCACGCGCGCTCTGCTTCTTGTGACACCACTACCCGACCTCCCCTCTCTTTCCTCCCCTCTGCCTCCCACTGCCTCGCCCGCGCGCCTACATTCCCCACACTCCCCCAATCCCGTCCCCCCCCCAGGAGAAAAGCACGTTTGGACGTCTCACTCCCACCCTCAAATCGAAACCCCGCTGCATCATATCCACTTCCTCCCTCACTGATCCACTCTTCCTTTTCCATCACTTCCCCCCCCTTCCCGAACTCCCCCCTTTCTCACCTTCACCTCTCCCCCTTTCCCCCCTCCCCCTCCCCCCCCCCGCCCCAAACCCTGGGTGATATTGTGTATTTTATCTTTCAGTCAAACATTTTGGATTGATTTTTGGGCATAATATCTAATCGATGGGCCAACCACAGCAAGTGCCTTGCGTTAATATAGTCCTTAATTATTTTAATTTTTCATAACATTATATTTATTTATTTTTATCTAAAATTTTACTTTAAAGTATTATAATTGTTGTTGATTCATATACTCATATTAATTTCTTAATCACCTCTTATATCTATTTCTTTATTTTATTTAATTATTTTAATTTTAATTTAATAAATAGTTATTATTTTAAGTTAATTATTATAATTTTTTTTAATTTTTAAGTTTTAAAATATATTTTTTTATTATTTAATTATTTTTAGTAATTATTTTTTATACTTCAAATACTATTATTTTGTATTTGAAATTCTTACCTATATTAGTATTTATTATTTAATATTAGGTTATTTTGCGGGGGGGGGGGGGAATTATTTAATTTAATTAATTAAGATTTTTTTATTCTTTTTTTATATAATGTTAATTTTTATAATAATTTTTAGAAATTAACAAGTTATTATTAATAATTATTATTATATATTTAAATGCTTATTTTTTATTCATATACTTATACTTATTTTTTTTTTTTAAGGAATACCTTTACTTTTATATCTATTTTTTTATTTATTATTTAAATTTTTTCCATAATCAAGAATTTATTTATAATTAATTTACATTTTTTGCAATTTTTATCTAAACTTTTTTTATTTTAACAATATAATTGTATGGGGTTATTCTTTACTTATTCAAAATAAGTAAATTAATATAAATATTTTTTAATTTTTATTGTGGTTTAATATTTCAATACATATTTACTTTTAATACAATTATATATTTAATATTTTTTTTAATATTTAATTTTTTATATTATTTAATTATTATTATTATTAATTTTTTTTTCTTTAAATTATTATTTTTCATTAAATTAAAAAAAGAATTATTATATTCTTTAATTAGTTTCTCTATTTGTCTTTTTATAATTGATATGAACTTTATTAAAGATTTTTTTGCAACAAGGATAACAACACATCGACATCAGTTTTCAAATACTCGGTCTCCAGCATATCTATTTAGCTATCTATCTTACCTATATATAATCTCACATATGCAATTCTCACTAAAAACTCGCACCACAAGCAAGAAGGCATAGAATCAAGGACAGCTTATCTCCAGGTGAATGGAAGCTTTAGAGGGTTAAAACAGCTTCTGATCACTCACAACGCTGCTTACAGGTATGTGAATAAAGCAGGTGTAACTGTGATTACCTGCTTGGAAGACAATGATGAAGCAGTTATAAATGAACGACACAGACCCGATTTTTATGACATACTTCCGTCTGACCCTACCATAAACCTATTATAAATCGCTGGATTAAAAAAAATGGTTGAAAAGGGGATGCTATTAGTGAAGAAATGGCAGCCTTTGTCAGCCCGGATTCCTCCTCACGTCCTGGACGCATTAAACCACTGGTAAAATTGTATAAACAAAACCATTTCCATATAGATATTTGTTATCAGGCTCAGGCACTCCAACTCAAACCATTATCAAAACTTGTACAGCAGGCTATCTGTCATCTAACACAATGTCCTTAAATACCAAGTGATCAATACAAGAGATTTTCTACAAAGAATATTGAAAAAAAATCAACAAGAAATTTGCCCATATGCCAGAAACCGCTACATTTGCAGTATGTGATGTAATTTCACTCTTTTCTAATGTTGACAACACATCAGGAATCCCAGCAATTAAAAAGCTCTTCAGGATATCCCTGGCGATCTGATTATTGCAACTAAAGGATTCTTGCAGCACTTCAAATTGTGCTAGAAGAAAGCTGCTAGTAACACTGCTCTCAATATACAGATGGAACCAGAAAAACTATCTTTGCCAGGCTTAACCATGGAACTGCCAGGGCCCCTGCCATGCTTGTGACTTTGTGGACATTTTTATGTCAGAATTAGATAAATCCCTGATTAGAAAGTGTCCTGTTCCCCTTCTTTCCACATTAACGCTTAATGAAGAAGGCAATTCTGATCAAAGTCTAAACTGGACTAGATACAGGGACGATGGTATTCTATTCTCTTGGACAAAAAAGACACACAAAATTTTTAGAAACATTTTCAAAACCTCCATCCACCCAGTATCAGATGAACTTTCAAAGAAGGTAAAGAAGCTCAATACCTTGATCTTTAACTCACAATAGAAAATGCTTATATCCAAAACAGATGTTAACTCTGAACACTGCCATAGCTACCTCACAAATACAAGCTGCCATCCACAGTCAGGTTTTCAGGGGGTCTTTAATTCGTGTTGGCACCAGACTCAAAATACTATGTAGTGAAAATAAAATTCTTAGCAAAAAACTGGACGAATATGCCAAACATTTTAGTTTAGCAGGTTCGCCTTTCAAAAAAAACACGCAAGCAACTAGAAAAAGGAGCAAGGAGAAAAAATATGTTATATTCCAGCCACGAAAAATGAAAGGCAAAATGATTGCGTGGGTCACACAATGTGACCCAAGTGTTCCCTCCAAGAGCACCATTACAAAGAAAAATCTCCACTTTCTGAAAGCACAAACCCTAAACAAAGACATTTTTCCCCAAGTAAACCATCACTGCAGCTGACAGAAAAGGAAGAAATATTTAAACCTACACTGAGCATGCATCAACCAGCACTTTACACTGTGGGTATGTGCCTCTCATAGAGCATGGTCATCGGCATGTGAGTTCCAATGGCTACAAGACACTCATGGGATCTGAAAGCATCAACGCATTCTACAGAATCTGTCGTCCTTAATCCACATAACACCCTCCCTCCTCCCTCTCCTCCCCACTCCCCCACCAACCACTGCACTTCCTATCACCACTTCCTTCTCCCTCCTCACGTGTGCTTGAAGAGCCTCCCAGTGTGCACTTAGTGCATGCTGATAACCAGCACCAGCTGTGTTTTCGTTGACCATTGCATACACTTCAGACAGAGGAGATGATCCACACGTGGACAGGGATGACGCAGATAAAAGAGGAGGTCAGCTTAGGTTGGACTCCAAGTCATCTAGTGCTGACAAAAGTGCGCACTGGTCACCTCCCAAGATCCACGCATGTTGTAGAGGCTTTTTCCTATTCCTTATCATATTCAGATCACGCGGGTCTTGTCAGACCCACAGCTGATAAGGGCGGTTCAGCAGCTTGGTCCTCACCTGATGGCGCGGGTCATGTGCCACGCATTAAAATGTATAGGTCCTGGGAGAGCCGCGAGTAAATATGCTGATAATTGATTGTGCCCATACATGAACTTTCTATGACCAACGGCTATTAAGATCGTTAACAATCTCCCAAGATTTCATGGGCATAGCTCTGTCCGTTCATAAGATGAGATGTTTTTGTTGAGTCACTGGGTCATGGAAGACCCAGGAAGCACGGTAAAGGTTGGCCCTCCCTGACTCCTTCACGTGTCTTGTGGGTATCAAACAGTTTAATGGCCCCCCTACACCCCCCCCCCCCCACTCCCCACTCCCGACTCCTTCATGTGTCTTGTGGATACCTAACAGTTTAATGTTGAAGATGAAGAAAAAGGGACTGCTTGACGGACCTGATCAGCTGGACAATGGTCTCCCAAGTGGCGATGATCAAACAAGCGATGAGGAGCCTGACATTGCGACTCTGAGGAGTATCGCTGGAAGTAGGTTCAGTTGAAGAAACATTTCTTTTATGTCTATAGATAAGAATACTTACAGCAATATTTGCTGTTATCATATTTTTCATCATATAAGGCACATATAAATTTTGTGTTTTCAATGTTATTATATTTTTCATCATATAAGGCACATATAAATTTTGTGTTTTCAATGTTATTATATTTTCATCATATAGGGCACATATAAATTTTGTGTTTTCAATGTTATATATTTTTCATCATATAAGGCACATATAAATTTTGTTTTCAATGTTATTATATTTTTCATCATATAAGGCACATATAAATTTTGTGTTTTCAATGTTATTATATTTTTCATCATATAAGGCACATATAAATTTTGTGTTTTCAATGTTATTATATTTTTCATCATATAAGCACATATAAATTTTGTGTTTTCATGTTATTATATTTTTCATCATATAAGGCACATATAAATTTTGTGTTTTTCAATGTTATTATATTTTTCATCATATAAGGCACATATAAATTTTGTGTTTTCAATGTTATTATAATTTCTCATCATATAAGGCACATATAATTTTTGTGTTTTCAATGTTATTATATTTTTCATCATATAAGGCACATATAAATTTTGTGTTTTTCAACAGCATGGTGCCACAGGGAAGAGAATCCCATACATAGTAACCCGCAACCCTGCCAACCCACCACTGGCCAAGTGGTTGAAACAAGCCATGCCCAGCCTACACACCAGCAGGCGAATGTTAGCAGCATCCCCTGCACCACCTGTGGTGGGAGAAAGGAACTGTGTCAACCTCAAACGTCTACTGATGTCCTCCAAGATCCCCCCACCCAGCACCAGTCAGGTCAGGCCTCACATGGCAGCTTTCATTGTAAAACAGGCAGAAAATGGCATCATATGTAAAGTTCATCTCCTAGAGACATCCACCTTTACAAGTGTTCGTACCAAACAACAGTTCACTATCAATGATTATCTCACTTGCCAGTCATCTAACATGATTTATCTCATTGACTGTCTGAAATGTCACAATATGCAATATGTAGGGGGAAACTGGCAAAACTTTACAGCAGAGATTTTACAAGCACAGATCAGACATTAACACCCAAAAAACAAACACTGGTAGCAAGACATTTCAACAGTCCTGAACACACGATTGAACACCTGACATGTACTGCGATCGAACAGATCCGAAAAACGGATGAAACCTGCCGCAAATGAAGAGAAAAGTTCTGGTGCTACAAACTGCGAACAATCTTCCCTGATGGACTGATGTTGCAGACTGGGAGTGAAGGAACTCACAGCTTATTGTCTGTGTCCCAGACTCACAAAGACTATCAACACTTACATCATACCTGTATGGATTGCTGCTAACGTCCACGTGCATTACTTCATTATACTGTTTCTCATTTGAAGTCAGTCCTCTTTCTAGATGTCTTAAACTACCCCTAATTTTTTTGCTTTCTCTGGTCTCTACTTTAATTCCTTGACTTCAACTTCCAGCAGCTAACTAAATTTTCCTATTTGTTACCCCCACCCCCCACCCCCAAGCGCACACACTAGTGTGTGTGTGTTGTGTGTGTGTGTGTGTGTGTGTGTGTGTGTGTGTGTGTGTGTGTGTGTGTGTGTGTGTGTGTGTGTGTGTGGTGTGTGTGTGTGTGTGTGTTGTGTGTGTGTGTGTGTGTGCTTGTGCGTGCTGTGCGTGCGTGTGTGTGTGCGTGTGTCGTGTATGTGTGTGTGTGTGTGTGTGTGTGTGTGTGTGTGTGTGTGTGTGTAAGACCCCTATACCCTCCCTCTATTTTTGTCATTTGCTTCCAACAGTTCCAGCTTTCTTCCTCACCTCATATATCACTTGTTCATCTTCAATTACCATTCTGTCCCATACCCCCTGTTTCCCTTATGTGATCTTCTTCTTATACATACGTGCACGCACGCGGGCGCTCACACAACGGGCGCAGTTGCGCACACGCGGGTGTTCGCGCACGCAAGTGCATGTGCTCTCACATACACACATTTCTCCCTTCCCCTCTCTTGCTAGGTCTTCTATTCAGTGTCCACCTCAGGCCACACCTCTAACCCCCTTCCCATTTCACCCTTCACTTTCAATTTCCTTTCAACCCTCCCATATCTATTCATTTGCTCATGTCACTGGTGGAGAGAGAGGGTGATGGTAATGATTGTTAATATGGTTACTATGATTGCTGTTGCTTTTATTGTCTATCCCACTCCCAGCTCATTTCACCACTTCCCCTCCTCTTCCCACCCTTTACTTTCCACCTTCCACACCCTCACCCCTTCCCTTCCATTCCCCCCACCCCCACCACCCTTTTTTGTTTTCCCTGCCCTCCAACAAGTCCCCTTCCATCTCCCATCCTCCAGTGAACTCCTTTTTCCAGTGAACTTGGTTCTAAGTGAACTCCTTTCTAGTGAACTTTTTTCAGCGACACACAACAACAGTAATCTTAAGTGTTATGTTTTGTGAGTTGGCCAGTGTGGCTTGAGAAAGGTTGTAATAAACCGAAATATTGCCATTATCTCATGGGTGTTTTTGTGGCTTCTATTTTTCATCTTCCTTTTGCGTTTTCAATGTTAGCATGTTTGTTCACCGCGTGCGTGCACGCGTGCGCGTGTGTGCATGTGTGCGATTTCGTGCGCATGTGCCTTTTGTGAGCATGATGCCAGATAGGGATGGGGTGGAGATGTAGGAATGTGGGTGAGGTGTGTTGTTTGTCATTGATCTGGCTGTTTTCTTTATGCATGCGCTTGCCCATGATCATCTGTGGAGGTAGAGAGGCAGTTAGAGAGAGAGTGTGGAGACTATAAAGCATTTGTAGGATGACTTTGTGCCTTTTGCATTTTGATTCATGCATGCGTTGTCATTTTTACAGCTAACAGGTCCATGCTGGCTCAAGCGCTCAATGAAGCTGCCTCTGGGCCAAACTTCGTGTTTCCATCTGACTCGGAGGACTCAGATGCTGACGATTTTCCTTACTGAGGGCTCGGATGGAAGCTGCGAGCCAGGTGGAAAGTCCGTCAGGCGAAACAGCAGGAACCCATGCCTGTCAGGACCAGACATTTGTTGCCAAAGATGGCACAAGATGGAACAGTGAGCCTCCTGTCTCCATGGGGCGCATTTCTGCGGAAAATGTTTTTCAGGGTTCCCAGAAATCAGACACCAAGATGTGATCATGTCAAAGAGCCTGTTGATGCTTTTGCCTTGTTTTTTCTCCAAAATATTATTTGATTTACTCGTAAAATACACCAGTCTAAAGGGAATCTGCAAGAAAGGCGAAAAGTTCGTCAAAACTGATGAAACAGAAATGAAAGGCTTTGTGGGATGTCTTTCGTTTCTTGGTGCTATGAAGCAAAACATGCTGCCTACAACGGTTGTGTGTGATGCTTTTTATGGGCAGAAGTTAGTGAGAGCCAATTTTAACAGGAATCGTTTTTTGTAGCTGATCTCGTTCATCCGCTTCGATGACAAAGCAACACGCAACGCCAGAAGGCGTGATGATGTGTTTGCACACCATTCAGGGATTTCTGAGAAGATCTTACCCAAAATTTGAAAAAAACATTATATTCCAGGACCCTTCATTACTGTCGATGAGCAGCAGGTCCCCTTTCGTGGACGATGCTCATTCCTTCAGTACCTGCCATCAAAGCCAGACAGATATGGCCTGAAGATCTTTTGGGCGGCAGAGGCTGGAACAGATGACCCTCTCGTTGCTGAACCCTACTTGGGCAAACCTCTCGGTGCCCAACGACAGGAGAACCTGGGGTGAAATGCAGCAATCAAACTGCCATCGTCCTTCTACAACACAGGAAGAAATATAACCGCTGACAACTTTTTCACCGACACGGTACTGTCAAATACGCTACGGGACAATGGTCTAACTTTTGTTGGCACTGTCAGAAGCAACAGGACATTCCTTCCAGAACCATTTAAACAAAAAACAGGGGCAAGATCTTCGTGGCTCATCATTCGTGTTCAAGGACAAAACCACCCTTGTCAACTACCAATCAAAATCCAACAAAACGTGATTGTCTTGAGCACGATGCATCATGGCAGAACTGTAGACCCCCTGGCAAGAAAGAAGAAGCTGGACATGATCCGATTCTACAGTGGCACTAAAGGGGCGGTAGATGCCATGGACAAAATGGCACACGCATACTCAACAAAGAGGGTGACCAAGAGATGGCCAATGGTCATGTTTTACAACTCCATTGACCTTGCCACCATCGCTGCCAGGGTCATCTGGCAAAAGAAGTTTCCGGAAGACAGACTTTCGCACCCTGATATGAGACAACAATTCATCATCCGAGTTGCAGAGCAGCTGTGCTTGGAGAGAATTCAGACCAGCCTCACAGCCAAAAATCTGTCTAGACCTCTGAGGTCAACACTGACCTCTGTTGCAGAACATCTGGGCAACAAAGAGGTCGTTAGAAACACATGCAGCAGGAGTAAAGAGGAGGCGCCCAACTGTATCGGGTTCTGGCGATAGATCTGCGTCACAAACTGCTAGGCCTGCAGACGGTGACAAGAAGTCCAAAGGACGCTGCGGATTCTGTCACTGGAAATCTGACAGGAAGAGCAGAATGTCTTGCTTCAACTGCCGCCACTGGGTGTGCAAGAAGCGTGCTTCCAGCACTTGTCCGGAGTGCGCTGGGTTGGTCTCCAGCAGCACTGTGATCACCATCCATGAGGAGAGTGGCACTCACAGACTCTAATGGTGCCAACACAAGTTAGACCATTGTCCCGTAGCGTAATTGTCTCACAATGCCCATGAAAAGCAATGATTCTTTTATTCACTGTTTTCTTCCTACCGTCAGCATTTCTTGTCTGATTCATCACGTACTTTTGGCACCAAGTCATAAGGTACACAACTTCATGTAAATGTAGTTGTACATATTTTTTATGTTCTAGAGGCAGACTGCCGCGCGCTGTAACACTCTCCTCTCTGCGTGCCCCATCTGTCTCCTCAATAAATTTCAAACAGTTCAAAACCATGCTGCCCGCCTTGTGTTTCCTTCATCTTCATTTGACCATATTATGCCATTATTGCGTTCCCTTCACTGGATCCCTCTTCAGCAAACGACCTCATTCCAAGTTGTATTTCTCTGCTATAAATTCTCTGAATCCTCTTTCCTCCATATCTAACTGATCTGTAACACGTGTATGCAGCATCATGTGAACTCCACTATGTCCGCACTAAAACTTTTGGTCCACCATCTTTTGCCCATCAAGCTCCTCTTGTCTGGAATCCACTTCATATCAAGCTCCTCTGTCAATCTTCAAACCAGGCATTGACACTTTCTCTTTCCAACTTGATATATGATTCACATCCTGGTGTCTTTGGGATGTATTGTGCGTTTGCTTGCAGATGCTTACACGCTGATGATTTCTACCTTTTGGTTGTTATGATGGTGGTGGGAGTGGGGGTCGGTGTGGGATGAGATAGACGTGAGGGTGGGCATTTGGGTAAGTAAATGGGAGAGGGGTGCAGGGGCCGGATTTGTCGTGATCTTGTTGGTATGATTACTTTTAGTGTATGTCTTGGTTGTAGATGCCGTTTTTTTTCTTGTTTGTTTTATCATTTTATATGTGTTTCTTTCATTGTAAGCACCCAGGGCATTTTTTGAATTGGGTGTTTGAAATATTCTCAAAGATAACGATAATAGTAATCGTCTTTGTTACCCTTGTTGAATTATCGCCATCATGTGTGTGTGTGTGTGTGTGTGTGTGTGTGTGTGTGTGTGTGTGTGTGTGTGTGTGTGTGTGTGCGTGTGTGAGCCAGCAAGTACATGCGTGCGTGCGTGCGTATGTATGCGCATGCAAGCCCTGGTTCTTATGTATGTGTATGTGCATGCTGCATGCAGTTCGGAAGCATCTGCGTGTGCGCGCGCGCGCGCGCGCGTGCGTGTATGTATGTGTGTGTGTGGTGTGGTGTGTGTGTGTGTGTGTGTGTGTGTGTGTGTGTGAGAGAGAGAGAGATGAGAGAGAGAGAGAGAATGTGAAAGTGTTTGTGATTTCTCAGCCTACTGAACAAATTTAAGTCTCTTTACTAAACCAATAAACCATTATTGACAGAAAATGTGCTCGTGTGTGTGTGTGTGTGTGTGTGTGTGTGTGTGTGTGTGTGTGTGTGTGTGTGTGTGTGTGTGTGTGTGTGTGTGTTTTCCCTCCATTATAGAGCGAATGGACTTTACATTCTCTGTGTGAGACATATTGTTTAAGAGTGTTCCGTGTAAATTCTTCACTGGAGGTTCTCGTTATTGAAAATTAGGCTGAAACTATTTTTAGTATGCTAAAGAAGCATCTTGTCGGATACATGTAGGCCTACAGTCACATCTAAACACGCGCTCCCTCTCTTCCGTGCCCATGTTTTTTTTAAGCCCATCACAAGCACACTTTCCTCTCATACATATCCGTACATACTTGCACACAACATCTGCACTACATACACAGACTGACGAACATACCTGCATGCACGCACGCCCATACACATGCACTCGCATACACACAGCAACACACATACAAACTTGAAAACCACACACACACACACACACACACACACACACACACACACACACACACACAGACACGCGCGCGCGCGCGTGCGTGTTTTTGTTTCGAACACGTAGTAGTATTCAAAGTTCTACACGCTTTTTCCCCTATCCCTCCACCATTCTTTTCATTAGCACACATTCGCATACCACACTCACCATTAACACATCGTCTGATATCACTTTTAGTGAAAAGACGTTATATTGAGGGAACACACACACACACACACACACACACACACACACACACACCAGCACAGCACATTTTCATTTTGTGTGTCACAGCTGGTTTGATGACCACAGCGTGTGAGTGGAGTGATTTTCAAAAGCCTGATGTGTGCATGTGTGAATGTGTGCCGGCGTGCATGTACACATGGTCACCTTGATCGATGGTGACACATTACCAAGCATTTTTTTGAAACAAACAAGTTCAATCTCTTGCACGAAAACTGTGTTGCTGCATATAAAAAGAATACTATTCGATTCCGTCTAAAACATATGATTTTCTTAAATTCCGTACACAAACACAACCTACGGCAAGGCTTTGTTCCTCCATAAAAAAACATGGGTCATGCGGACCCACGACATATGGCAAGGCTTTGTTCCTTCATAAAAAACATGGGTCATGCGGACTCACGACATATGGCAAGGCTTTGTTCCTTCATAAAAAACATGGGTCATGCGGACCCACGACATATGGCAAGGCTTGTTCCTTCATAAAAAAACATGGGTCATGCGGACCCACGACATATGGCAAGGCTTTGTTCCTTCATAAAAAAGGCATGGGTCCATGCGGACCCACGATGTACGGCACTCAAAATTTTAGGCGATGTACGGGAAAGGTCAATTAAATATTCCTCTGCGGACAAACGTGCTCTTCTTCTTCATCTTCTTTCTCTCTCTCTCTCTCTCTCTCTCTCCCCCCTCTCTCTCTCTCTCTCTCTCTCTCTCTCTCTCACACACACACACTCTCTCTGGCTCTGTTAACAAAATTATCAGGTTTACACAGACTTCTGGTTGCAAAAGAAGGTATATGTCTAGCCAAGACATCTTTGTCTTTGAAGAATTTACAACCAAACGTTAGATTTCACAGATAAGGAACACACACACATACGCACGCGCACGCACGTGCACGCACGCGCACACGTACGCACGTGCGCATGCACACACGCTCGCGCGCGCACCTAACACACACACACACACACACACACACACACACACACACACACACACACTTGGAGTACTTCACTTTGCCAGCATTTCTCTCCTGTCTCTGCAGTGTGTTGTTTCGTGTTCATGTGTGGTCATTGTCAGTGAAGTGAAATCTCCTCCAATGTCTGGAGTCTGTGGATAAATTCTTGATGATCTGGTCATCGACATCAGGATTGAAAGATAGGTAAACTTTGGGACATGCCGACAACATGCTTCTCAAGCCTTCTATGGCATGCTGACTTTGAAGAATGTCGGCACCCAACACGGCAAAATACTGAAGGGTGCTGCTATGTTGTTGTTTACACAACTCGAACAACGCAGGTATGCTGGCAGTATCGAGTTCAGTATTGAAAATGGCTTCAAGTTTGACCAGTGGGGTTTCTGACTTGATCGTATTGGAGACACGTCTGAAGCCATCAGGTCTTACAGAGCATTCCACTTGGAGTGAAGGACTTGCTGCTGTGAGATTGCTCCATGCTGCTGACGACAACAGTGGATAAAGTCTTGTTTTCCAGTTTATATCTCGGATTATAAGTCTCTTCAGCTGACACCCGCCTGCCCGAGGTATCAGAAAGTTCCAGTAGCAGCTTCTCACTGAGGTTGGCAATGTTCATGTCAAGAACTTGAAGAGCTGGAAAGATAGAGATAAAGTCCGCTGTAGGAGCAGACCGCATGTTCAGTGGGAGGCCCATAACGCATTCTGAAGCACTGTCTCCACATAAAGCCATGTACGTTGTAAGTCGAGCGCAGTTCTCTGACACTCTTGTCGGGTAGATCTTCTGCATGATGTGTACCTGCGCTCTATTCAGTGTTAGTGAAATCTGTGCTGAATGTTCAAGGAGCTTCAGAAATTCCGGTAATGGATGACAATCATAATCCATTAGCCGTTCTACTCGGCAGCCCAGAGTATACGAAACATACTTAGCCTCAAAAGGTGCCAGTTTCACTTTTTTAATGATCCGCATTTCACAAAACTGGACCAGAAGAGAGAAAATGACTCCCGAGTTATCACTGCACAAGGAATGATGATCTCTATATGTCGGAAGAACTTTGAATATTTTCTAATCACTGCTTTGTCCATCTCACTGATGCTGCTAGCACCGGCATATCTGGTTGGAACAATGGACAAATGAATGGAGAAGTCTCTCCACACTGAGGGCCAGTGCACGACATCAGACAGCCTTGAACAGGTGCACAGCCAGGCGACCTCGGTCTGGGACTGGGAGCATCTTGAACAAGAGCTCCAACACATCGTCTGGTAAACTGACAAGGTTGAGCTGCCCATGGTCGTCAGCAGCTGTGGTGATTCTGTTGCCCAGTGGCAGTGGATCCTCATGAGACGTGGACATGGATCCATCGCTTCCAGCTGGGTCATTTGATGCCATCGCCAGGTGTTCTGTGTACAAGACAGAAAGAACACCCGGCCACGTGAGTATAAATGAGAGCTAGGTGCGTAACTGGGCCAAGGTAATCAATATCACTTAAATCATAGGACAGGGGCAGAGCAATAAATTTTACATCTAATAAATCATACCACAATGGGTCTGTGTGAATGCAACAGTTTTAAATGAATGACATCAGTTATCAGGCTTTTTCTTTCTCCGAGAGTTTCACTATATTGCACTGGAAAGAGTGAAAGTCATGTCGTATGGATGCCTTGGAATTACCCAGTATTACTGATTTGCAAAACAAATGGAATTTATTTGTTTTGAAGGTCGTCAGACTATTCCAGTGTGACCAGATAGCAATCATCTAACTGTGACGAATTGACAACCATATCGATCCTCACTTACCCACCTCTTTCTTTCCCTCTCCCTTTGCCTTTGCCTCACAAATGGCAATCAAGATTTCAAAACTACATCAACACTCAGTCTCTTCCCCTCAACCCGCTCCTTAGCCCCCTGCACCTCACTCACCCTCCCTGCCATCTGTCACGTTTGTTTTGAAGGAAACCGCCCACACTATGCTTCATCTTCTCTCTCACTGCTCCCCTTCCTTCTCCCTGGCTTAGCCGACAGCGCTACAATGGAAAGGGAAGGTTTCCACTCAACACAAAGATACTGGGCTCCTACTGCCCCCCCCCCTTCCTCTCCTCTCCAGCATATCTACTCCCTTAGGGATGGGCAAGGAGATGTGTACTGTACTTCATCCTCCCTCCTTGTCTGCACCCCACCCCCCCCCCCCCCCCCCCCCCCCCCCCATATTCACCACCCACACGCTGTTGTGCGCGCGTGGCTCGTGAATGATTCAATTATGGTAATCAGCGCTTTGTCAATTTGCTAAGAAAGCATATTCTCCAATATTCTGTACATTACCTCACACTGAAGAGGTGGGGAGATGACCCCCCCCCCCCCCCACCCCTGAAGAAATGTATGGACTGGGTGGCTTAGCCTATAAAAAGGGGAAACTCTTTGTGAACGAGCTGATCACCCAGAAGAAATGTAGGCTGAAACTATGTTTCTAACCTCCGAGACTATGCATTGCTTGTATCTATGCCAAGTGGTTTAACAGTATAACTGTCAGCCAATATTTGGTGACATCTAGCAAGATGAGGAATGAGTATTCTTTTGCAATAGTTTGTTACCATAATTTGGTAAAAACTATCAAGATGTTCGATTAACATTCTTTGTTAACCATTTGACTTTTGCCAGTAGTCAGTACTACCTGTTAAAATAATAACTGAACGATAAAATGCTGATCAGAAAAAGATCAAAATTGTTGATTTATGAATACTGTTGATTGTCAGACTACTTTGAAGTGTGTGACTGTAAGTCTACACTACATGTGTACTTGGGCTATGTACATTTCAAGTTACTGCAATTTAAATTCATAAGAAAATTAAAGAGTTGTTTCATTAAGCCTGTTTAGCATTATATTACTAAAACAAGTGTATTACTATTTCCTACCCTTTGCTAGACTCTACTCAAAATCTGAACAAATATGGAGATTGATAATAGTGGCAGATATATTGATGCTGGTCTCATCCTTTGTTGGCTGAGATCTCACACATTTACTGAAAGCCAGAGGGCAAGTGTGAGAACTCGACAAGCCAGACTCTCAGCTACTTTACTACAGATAAGGTTCTGTTCGTGCTTTAGAACGTGGGGTTCCTACGTGGGTTCCTACCTACCCTGGGCATGCCTGGTAGTGAACACACACTGCAGCCCAGCACTTGATCAGCACGTCTACCAAGAAATGGATCAGTCACCAGAGAGAAACATCAACTATCTTCTCCGAGATCAGATAAGTTCTGATACTCCAAGCGGACTTCAACTCAACTCATCCAGAACTTTCCCTTTCTTAATGACGAAACAGTGGGAACCAAAACTCAGCCTCAACTCACTTAGTGAAAATTGATTTGAATGTTTCACTCTTGCATAAACAA
The DNA here is from genome assembly GCA_016801955.1 of Conus betulinus. Lineage (NCBI taxonomy): Eukaryota > Metazoa > Mollusca > Gastropoda > Neogastropoda > Conidae > Conus > Conus betulinus. Next base: position 27,498 of record JADBJO010021392.1, read on the forward strand.
GTAAAGTTGATGTGTGAAACTGCAGTTGTGTCAGTTCTTTGCTGTTCAGTCAAGATAAAATGTTTGAAATTAATTGTGACTCTCAGAGCTACAAGTAAGTTTAAGTGTACAAGCCTAAGAAAATTATTCCTGAGCCATTCTTGAGTAGTTTTTTAACAGTCCAGAGAAAAATGTAAAATTTCTTTTGATGACTAGTACCAGAAAGTTGCTCCGTCCATAACTGGTAAGAGGGTGGAGGTGAAATTTTGATTTAACTCTAATAGAGAAAACACTGCAAGTCCTTCCCATAGAGGACACACCAACCCACTGCCAACTCTCATCACAGTTACACATAATGAATAGGAGAGAGACAGGGCGTTAACAGGGGAGCAGTATAAACAGCATTCTTCATTCCAAATGTCTATCTAACAGTGACAGGAAGTGAACAGTGACCCATCTCTCTGTCGTCATAAATTTGTGTTTTTCAGCTGTATTCACACTTTATGTGAAGCTGAAGAAATGCCTTGTGACCTAAGGATGCATGTCGTCATGTATGGTTGAAAAATCGATATCCTTATTCGCATTTAACTAAAGTAATGGCCGCAACAGCACAAACAGCAGAGAGAGAGGAAGAGGTGAGGGGTTGGGGGTGGGGGGGTGTGGGGTGGGTGGTGGGGGAGGGGGGGGGGGAGGGAGAGAGGGAGGGAGGGAGGGAGGGAAAAAAGAGAGCCAGCAGAGATGTTTTAAGAAAAAAAAACCTGAGAGAATTTCCTGATATTCGAATTTCCTGATATTCGAAATTCGATTCCCATTTTCAACTATGTTCCTTTTCACATGATGAACACCATCCTGCTTGTAACTGCCTGTTACAATGCGTACCATGAAGTTCAAACTTTCCATATCACATTAATAAGCACACGGCCACCAACATTTTTGAGTCTGACATAGAAAACCAGAGAATGAGAAGATGAGTTGAGCTGAAAAGGGGGCACTTTGGTTTTTAACTGAACGCATACATAGACCCTGGTACTCAAATTTGAGAATGCAGAGTTTTAAAAGATAATATATTTTCCATAACGCATAACTGCCTGAATTCACATCTTTTAGACTTTATTCTGTAATACTTTTTTTTTTTTTAGCTCTGTCCAGGACTAGAGAAATCTTAAGTGAACTGAGTTGATGCGTTAGTCAGGCTTAACACACCAAGGCTATCTCTGTACTCATACACACGTATGCGCACTCATGCACCCGCCAAACTTTGTGAGAGATTTCACTCCCTTGACAAGCCATATTACCAAAAATGACCCCCCCCCCCCCCCAAACAATGTGGATATTTGGATATTTATGCAAAATTCGGGATTTCAGAATGGTTTTCAGTCGTGCGGAATTCCATAAAATAATCAGAGTATTTGGCAGCTCTGTAAACACAACACTACTGTTAATCCTGATACTTCTTGTTCTGGGCCATCACAGCAGGCCTAATATGTAGTCCCTAGGCCTACCTTCCTTTACACATTAACAGACACCAACAACATGGCCTTTGTCGGTGAAACTTGTAACTACATGTTAACATATATAGCTTAGAGACCTGACCCTCCTTTAAACATCAATAAGAATAAAAACAACATTGCATAGAAGCACTAAGTGCCAAGACAGGAAGCCAATTTAGAATAGGATATAAACTTTACACATTGATAAACGCTAACATAACTACTGTCGTACTGAATACTTGCAATTGCTTTTGTACAGTACACTACTTTTACCTTGATACCTTTGTAAGTACCTTTTACCATACGTAGCAGGAAATGGAAGCATTCCCTTCACATTAATAAGACCAGCAACACTCCTTTATTTTGTTGCTACCTGCAGACGCCTCAGCACAAAGTCCGGATTTATCATTACACATTAGCGAAAACCAGTTACCCCACACCGAATTAGTAATCAATTTACATAATTTTCTTGTACTGTAACTGAATTTTTCTAATCTGTGGCATTAGTCCAAACTTCTCGTGACACATCAAGAGGCTCCAACAACACACCATTCATCGTCATTCTTGTTTACTCCCTATTATAATACGTCGCACAGTATTCAAGACTTTACACGTCATCAAACCCAACAAGACTGCTTTTCTTAGTATCTGTAACTGTCGTTTACAATAC